>JBAMAW010001060.1:0-81581 GCA_037043295.1 Amiota minor
CGTGTATTGAGCCAGTGTTGCAACCACAAAGTTCTAGTGAATCTATGTTGGTGAATTTATTACAGACATTAAATCAATCAATCTTAATGATGCAAAACTCTTTTCACGAGATGATGAAAATCCAAATGAAAATTTTGGATAAGTTAAATCCCATAATGGCTCATATAAAAATAACTCATTGGAACGCAAATAGCGTCACACAGCACAAACTATAGTTGATGAAGTATCAAGAGGACAACAATGTAGATGTGATGTTAGTCTGTGAGACTTATTTGACTAGCAAAAACCACTTATTTATACCAGACTACTTCGTTTATACAACAAATCATCCGGATGGAAAGGTTCATGGTGGTACATGCATTATTATTATATAAGAAAGCGTATTAAACACCAGAACTTAGAGCCATACTCATCTAATTATCTACAAGCAACTTCGGCCCGGTTGCAAATGCGTCATGGTAATCGGACGTTATCTGCTGTATATTGTCCTCCACGATTTTCAATATCTGCAGATATGTTTAAAAATTTCTTTGATAGCCTTGGAGCACGATTTTTGGTGGCCGGTGACTACAATGCTTAACACACTTATTGGGGTTCTCGTTTAGTAAATCCAAAAGGTCGGCATTCTCAATTAGGGAAATTGAAGAACTGGTTGCTTCTAAACGACGATTGAGAAGAGAATGGCAACAGCACAGATCTTCTACTGCTAAACAAAGGCTAAAAGATGCAACAAAAAAACTAGCCAAAGCACTTTTAAGCAACCAGCTCGAGGCACAAAGGCGCTATATCTATAACCTATCACCCACAAACACTAGATTTTCTTTTTGGAAAGCACAAAAATCGCTAAAAACTCCTATGGAGCTGGATTCACCTATTAGATACAGAAACGGAAGTTGAGCTCGGTCTGATGAAGAGAAGGCTAATGTATTTGCCAACCATCTTGAGTACGTGTTTCAATCAACCTACTAACAAATTTGTGCTTTCTCACCAGACAATCACAAATTCAGTAAATATGTCTCCATTAAAAACAAGCTCTAGTGAAATTGTATCTTATAAGGACTCAACTGACCCAGAGAATCTGCTCAACTGTACCCAAAAAATCTGCTGGTTATGATAGAATTGTGCCAAAAATGATAACTGAACTTCCAAATGCAGCAATAGTTTTTCTCTCGTGTCTTTTCAATGCTATCCTTCGAATTGGATACTTTCCAAAGCAAGGAGAGAAATCGGTTATTATAATGGTTTCAAAGCTCGGAATGAATAGGACATGTCCTTCTTCATACAGACCTATAAGTCTGCTTCCACGTCTTTCTAAGCTATTTGAGAAGGTTCTTAAAGCCAAACTCAATCACCAGTTACAAGCAAATAGTTCAATCCCAGAAACTCAATTTGGTTTTCGAGCAAAACATGGAACGATTGAGCAAGTCAACAGAGTAACTTCGGAAATAAGAACTGCTTTTGAACTGCGAGAATATTGCTCAGTATTCCTTAATGTAGCACAAGCGTTTGATCGAGTATGGCATTGGTTTGATTTACAAAATGAAATGTTTATTACCCCAAAATATGCATAGAGTCCTGCAATCCTACATATCAAATCGAGTGTTTGTAGTAAGGCAGAAAAATTTCGTTTCAAATGAATTTAAGATAAAAGAAAAAGTAGTCAAATTGTTACTTCGACTTTTGCTGATGACACTGCCGTAATCAGTCGCTCCCGTTGCCCAGTTAAAGCTTCTGCAGGCTTGAATGCTCATCTTAAGACATCTTAAGAGCCTTCAGGAGTGATTATCCAACTGGAGAATTAAAGTCAATGAGGGGAAATGTAAGCATATTACATTTACATTGAACCGACGGACTTGTTCTCCAGTAACGTTAAATGGAGTTACAATTCCTCAAACTCAAGTGGGAACTTATCTTGGCGTTCATTTGGACAGACGGCTCACCTGGCGAAAGCATATAGAAGCTAAAAAGATGCATACGAAACTAAGGGCTCAAAGTCTTCACTGGCTAATCAATTCTAAATCTGGACTGAGACTTGAGTACAAGGTGATGCTGTATAACTCTGTTATTAAACCAATTTAGACTTATGGTTCTGAATTATGGGGTACCTCGAGCGCGAGTAACATTGAAGTTTTACAAAGAGCACAATCCAAGATACTTAGAACAATCACGGGAGTTCCATGGTATATCAGGAATGAAGACATTCACAAAGACCTAGTAGTACCACCTGTAAAAGAAGAATGTTCTCAGCGTAAAGCTATTTACGTGGATAAACTAGTTCGACATGTTAATCCTCTAGCCAGAGTCCTTGTGCATACAAGGATCTCATCTAGACTGATCCGTAACGATCGTGCTGCCCTTTCGATTAATTAGAGGCTCGTAGTGCTTCCTCTTCCTATTGATATAGGAGATTCAATAATAAAAAAAAAATAAATAATAACAATGACGATGAAAAGAATTTAATTTTATTGACACATATACAGGTGCAAGGACGCTGCCTTGAGGAACTCTTGCCATGATAGACCTAGTGGTAGAATTGCCGTCTTTCACCGCCACAAGAAGGATTTGTTTTCTTCGCTAACACGAGATCTTATGAGACTTTTTAGATAACATATAAATGTCAAAACAAAGGTGTACACAAGTTGATACATAGATTACTGGCTTTGATTGAGAGTTTTACCCCGTTTTTCACATTATTTGACTGTACAAAGAAGCATTTGCATATATGATAATAGTGGAACTTTCAACGTGAGTGAGAATCACCAAAAAGTACAAAGCTTTTCTATGATTTTTTTTTTGTAAGACTTTTTTGAGAATAGGGCTGTTAGTCTTATAGCCCTTCAAAGTTTATGGGAAGATAAATACATTCGGCGTAGTATCTGATGGAGTGGTGGCTTGGTGTTTGTTTTCAGTTATTTCGGGAGTCTTTAAACTGACTGAGAGTTTTTCCACCTTTTTCCTGGAGCTCATAAGAACCAGCTCGGTATTTATGTTCCGCCAAGTAAACCATTTCTTGAAGCTGCTACTGTTTACTTAACTTAGTATTCTGCCTGACATAAAATCTGACACGACGACTACAATGTACTCCACATACCCGAATATCTCCACTCCCTTGGGTTTACAAATTCGCAGCACAATACGGAACTTTGTGGAACAGCTCCGGATATCTGGTAGACCTTAATGCCTTGTTCTGTGCCATAGACTACTGTTCTCTTATTAAAGTAAGACACCACCATCCGGATCTGGTAGCAAGGTATATCCATCTATTTTGGCTAGCGCATTGATAATACAGCTCCAATCTGCAGAATTAAAAGCATTCATAACATCAAGAGTGGGTATTTTTGTTCTCAAACCAAATTAAATTATCTCTTACTTGTTGAGCAAAAAAAGCGCTTCTTCATGTTATTTTGTTTTAAATAAATGGGTCAACCTAATATGGCTAACCCTGTTTTTAAGAGGCACAGAGGCCTGAAAGAAGAAGACCAATCGTTAGTTTTTCCAGCATTTGGAACTCACTAACGAGTTGAAGTTCTGCCTATATATCTATGGCTGTTTACCCTTAAACTTTAAGTTCACTCATGGCCTTCTTAAAAGCTTCACACTTGTAGCTTCTAGAACCATGTACAGTATTCTTCTGGGCTCGCTTGGCATGTCTTTCCGATAGGCCCTCTGCTCCACATCTAAGATATAATTCTGAGAGATCCGCACTGTTTTTGCAACCTCTGGAAATGTGACCAAACTCCAAGCATTTGAAGCAGAAATTCTGATTGATTAACTGGCAAGATCAAGGTTACGGTATTCATACTATCCCTGGCAAGCCTCATTGCTTTAAAGGTAATGTTGCTAGCCTTGAATGCATAGAAGTGCTTGATGGAGCTTGCTCTTAGATCCTCAGCATCCGTGACTTCATCAAAGTCAATGCATTCAATGTCTGCTGGCTGCGAGAGAGCTCTCATCGTTGCACAGTCTTACAGGGCATCCTTCATTTTCTCCACTATCCCTTTGGTAAAGAAGAAACTCTACCTTAGCCGTTCTACGTATCTTGTTAACACTGTCACCGAACATAGAGCCAAATGTCACCAAGCATCGGACCAAACGTCATCGAGCATCGGGACTTGTTTGACGATACCTGACTTCACTTTTTTTAGTTGGTAGTTTAGGAGGAGCCTAATTCTTATTTTTGGGCAATTATTCTTGCGTTGCTATATCCTTTTTCCTCTTCTTCCGATCTTTTGCCACTTGCCATTTTTTCTGCGTTAGCTTTGTCATATCTTCTGCAACACTTGCTGGACACCTGTTGTTAACCTCATTGCTATTTCTAGCTGCTGCCTGCAAACTTACAGAGGCAACACTGGCAGCTACTCCTTTAGCTGCGCTTACAGGACGAGGATTCCTCTTCGTCTTTGTTCTCATCTCCGTTGCCAATGCTAGCAAGTCCCTTATCTCGTTGACGTGGAACTAATTTTCCAATTACCACTGCGCCCCAGTTATTCGTCCGCATTTAAAAGGTGAGGGCGCTTAATTTTCGCAATACAATTCCCACGAACTCGGTTGTCGATATGGGGCCTTCTTGGAGAGAAGCGGCTTAACGCTGAATCTGCACAGAAACTTGTACCTTTCTAGACCAGGAGTATTAGAAAACATCATTGATCTAAAGTGACCAAGACACGATACAACGGCTGTAATACAACATTTACGTATGTGTGTGTGATACAGCATACAACTCATACAACGAAGTTGTTCATACAGCCGTTCTTCACGTTTCTTGTGATTTTGAACTGTGTAGACGACAATGTCAATGACGGACGAAACATTATTTGCTGTTGTGTGTTGTTAAAAACTTTTCTTGCCACTGGAAACTTTAAAATTAATGTAGTTGGCATAGTGTTATAATTCGTGGAAAAAGCATTTACTGTCTACACTACAATATTCCAGCTTCTCATTATTTACACAGCAAAGTTTCTTCAAATGTGACTTTAGATTTTTTTTTTTTAAGTCTGATTATTACTGATTATTAATATCAAGAAATTAGAAAGTCATGTCTGGAAGACGTCGTCGTTCGAACATAGGTCGTAGTACAGTGAATGCCAAAAGAGTATGTTCAGCAAAAGATGAAGAATCGTCAACGGAAAGTGAAGCTCGCCTCGCTCAGTCAGGCTAGGGATAGATAGCTGAGAGAGAGAGAGAATCATCGGCACGAGTTACTAATTCATGGGTAAATAAAGAAAATTCTGCCATGAATTACGATCCTTCGATTTCTTACAAGGACGATCGTATAGTATCAATAGGTACAATGTCAGTAGTGTATGAACATTGCTTGGCATTTAAATTCAAGGAAGAATCGAAAGGCATGTGTTGCTTACAAGGAAAAGTCAAATTAGAAGAAATTCTCCCTCCACCTCATCATCTATATATATAAAAATGCACTCAAAAAATAGTATGATCCCGCAAAACTCGAGAACGGCTGGACCAATTTCGATGATTTTGTTTTTTTTTTTTTTTGTTGTACTCATGGAGTTACAGCCACGTTCTTTGCTACATTCAGATCCGGTAGGTAGCGCTGTTGTCCAGATATAGATAGTTTTATGCCAGAACCTATCCGCGAAAACTCACATTAAAATAATAAAATATAATATACGAATTATTTTCCGGAAGATAATTGGCAGTGTGAGCCATAGCACAGGAGACATTTTTTTTATAGACGCACCTGGAGGAACTGTTAAAACTTTCTTGCCTTCAGTAATTTTAGCTAAAATCCGAAGCGAAAACAAAATTGCTGTTGCGGCTGCTTCTTCAGGCATCGCAGCCACTCTTCTGTGTGGAGGGAGAATAGCTCATTCAACATTTAACCTGCCATTAAGATTTTATTTTTTTTTTACCAGAACAGACTTGCGAATGTTCTATTAAAAAAAAAGAGTGCAACTGCTAATATTCTTCTTCTGTAATATGGGATGAGTGTATAATGGCACACAGGTCTCATATTGATACTGTCAGTACAACACTCAAAGATTTAAGATCCTCTCAGGCGGTAACGGATGGAATTACTTTTGTTTTCACTGAAGATTTTAGACAGAATTTGCTTGTGGTTCCTAAAGGCGCACGTGCCGATATTCTTAATGTGTGCTTAAAAAAGTCTGAAATTTGGCCACATACCCAAAAACTAAAATTATCTGTTAATATGCGGATTTTTCCTGAATATGCCAGAATATATTTCAGGTTCAGGTATTGTCTAATCCCCATACTTGATTTCCATTGAAAATGTTTTTACTAGAGTTCTTACTTTAAATAACAAAACAGATAAAACGAATGGAAAAATAACATTTTGTTGGATAGTTCAAAATCTGAGAAAAGCATGCATATGCACTGACGGATGTACGGCCGGAAATGGCCTATTCGATTAATTTCGTTATACTGTTCATTTCCACATGTAGTTTGTGGGGTCTCCGTTGCAGTGATTTATTAAGCCAAAGCGATGTCTAGTGTCAAATGTATGAAAATTAATGTCCGTCTGTTTTAGGCTGACTGGTTTACAATCGAATAACAAAGATTTAGTACACAAATACATACGTATTTTCGGATATATTCATATAGGTTATGCGCCAATGATAAAACACATGTTACATACGCAGAGATAAAGATCATTTCAAGAATTTGAACTTATATTTATATACACACATAGACTATGGTAAACTAATGTTTAAAACATAGTTGGTTGCACACAGTTAATTGAAATCAATCATTTACTTATATAATATTATATATTATTGATTTTTTTTCCTTTTTTTTTTTGTGTCATCTTTGGTTTCGGTAGGGTAGGTATTAAGTATTTTACAATTTCGTCATTGTATTCGCATCATATTGCGTCGTCGTACGATCAGTGATTAAGCAATGTGGGTTGCTGGTAGTGTTCAGTTGGAACATCCTTAGTACTGTTAAAAAAAATTGTATAATCTTTTTTTAAATGTACTTAATTAAAAAATTTCGTATCAACATTGTAACTACAACAAAGCTCATTGTGGATCAAGAATATTAGCATAATAAAATATGAAATAAAAGTAATGAATGTTTATTTTATATGAAAATTTTCTATATTGGAGTTCGCTATAGAGAGGTTCAAATATACGAAAAATATGCGCCTCTTTACTGTATGCACCGTGAACCAACGACTGCAATATTGTACGAAGACGATGACGAAAATGTAAAATCTTACTGTACCGCAACCAAAGATGCTTCACAAGAAGGGCACGTGAGTGTTAAGCACACTCACATCTTTTAATTAATTTTATGATTTAAGCTACCAATTACAAATCCGCCTCAGCCGTCGTGGGGGACACCGTTGAAAAACGAGCTCCACAAGCGGCTTCCCACAGACGGCTCAATATTCATCCGACATTTTCATACGACATCGCCGGTCGATCTGTACTCATAGACCCCGATGTCGCAGTTGCTCCAAAAATCGTGGGTGGATGGTGTTGAGTCTGCTGTTGATGAGGATGCTGTTGTTGAGGCTGCTGATGCGGATTATGTGTGTGATGTTGCTGCGCAGGTGTCTGCTCATTCCGAATTTGAGAAAGAGGAAACATGATGCCGTGCGACATTTGGGGGTGATGCAGGTGCTGTTCGGTTGGCGGTGGAGGAGGCGGTTGTTGATGAGCGTGCTGTTGCTGATGAGCGGCCTCTGCGTGCTTGCGTTGTTCGTTCTGCTGATGTACCTTTTCAGCGTTTTCTTCATACTTTTTCTGTAACTGGAATAACGAATGCGGCAATGGCTGTGTGGTGTGAAGTTCTACTTGTGACTGTGGGGATTGTTCCTTTTCATTTTTGTCATACTTCTTTTGTAACTGATACATGCTATGAGAGAGTTGAGATGTTGAGTTACTGTTGCCCTTCGAACTAGATGATGCTGTTGATGACTTCTCCGATTTAACTGGGGGCTTTTTCTGATACTTTTTCAATATCTGCATTAGTTCGGATTTCACATCAAGTCGTATTTCCTCTGGCACACGTTTAATTTCATCATAGAGTGAAAGTAGGAAGAGTTTATCAGGGTCCCGTTGTTTGCGTTTTTTGCTTTTTTTAGGAAAGACATCCTGCATGAATTGCAAAAGCTTTTCTTCAAAAGGTGTCTCACGCTGCAATTGGTGTTGCCTTCGTAAGAGGTGTGGATGTATGGCACCATGAAATGCCGGATGCTGAGAAACTCCGCCATGAGATTGAACCCCAGGAGCACCAGTACTATGTTCGCCATTATGCGTAGCCATTTGGACTCCTTGACCTTGAAATGATGTACCATTTGAAGGGCCGGGTGCATCGTTTGTTTCTCCGTCATTGCCATGGTGATCCTGTGCCTGCTGACCACCATGCTGTTCTTTCTGATGTTGCATGTGTTGTTGTTGCCCAGCGGCTGCAGTAAGAATAGCATCACAAAAGTGTTCTGGAACATATTCAAAACCAGACATAAAATTCTCCGGCTTTAGTTCGCCATTCATCTCCTCATAGAAATACTCGGTTCCAACAATGTCAATAATATCGTTGTCTTCTTGATTAAGTTCAATTCCAGGTGGAGGTGAGCCACCTGCTAATTGGCAGCGCTTCAGTTCTGCGAGTTTTTTTCGCGTAGTTAACCGCATATCCCGCCAACACTAAAAGTTATCGTACAACGCGATCAGATCCTACATACTATTAAAAGCTACTAAATACCAATTACTCACTTTTTTCCATTGTATAATAGTTTTTTTTGGACCGATAGTATTCAGAGCCGCCTGTATTTTTTCCCAGTACCACTCCTTTTCCTTTTTCCCCTCCATATATTTTGTCTCGCGTAACAATGTGATAAGCATTTTTTTCTGCGGCTTTGTGACTCGATCCTTGAATAAAATATTGAAAACCTTGAAATTAAGAACGAAAAAAGGCAAATGGAGGATTTTCACACAAAATACATTTTCATTATCAACAATTTATCACATCTTACGCATACATACATATGTACGTACCTACACTAATAATTACTTGCAATAAATACAACAATTACCATTTGATTCTTCATACAAATGGCATATACATACATATGTAAATGTGCATAGATTTGTGCATACATGCATATGCATGTTTCTATGTATGTACATACATACTGTGTATACATTTTAGTTAATTCAGAACCAAAAGCAACAAACTTTACCTCCGCCATTATAAAATATGTACATACACACAAATATACATATGTACAAATAATATAAATATACATGTATATAATTACATACATAGATTTGCAACATATTCTTCGCAACACAAGCGCATATATAAATATGTATATACATACATGTAATTATGTATGTATAAAAATTGATATTAATTCCTTAGATTCTATCTATACAAACTTGTCACGATATTGTACGCATAGATATGCAAAGCCATTTGTACTTACCATTTTCGCAAGTTTATTAAATAATTTCTTTCTGGGTTCAATTTTGAATGCGTTTATTGTCCAAGCTTATATTAAAATTCAATTCACTGTAAATCTTGACAGTATTTTTTCACTTTACATTGTCGTTGGACACTTGCAATCGTGACTGTATTGTGTGTATGTGAGTTCAGATTTGTGCAAACGAGTTGATGTGTGTGTGTGTTTATTCGTCTCGTCGACTGTCTCACTGTCTATCGTTTCGTCTTTTTTTGATGCACTGCCGGTGTTGGAAAAACTTCTGTTGAATGTCGTTTTGTCTTTGTCTGTCGATATGCCTAAACGTCAACGTGACCCAACAGCCCAGTAGAAACAGCAGTAAATGGATTTTTTTTACCAAAACTTAAAATGTTTTCATTGCCGTTAAAACAATTCTGTTTGTAACTTTTTTTTTTACTGGCTCTGAGAAATTCATATGTTTGAACTAATGCATTTGAAACGGCAAACAAAGCATTCGTTTCGTTATGAGTGAAGCAACTTTCAAGTACCCGGTCGACTAAATAGAATGGAATGAGTTTCGTGCTGACATTTGCAAATACCAAACGCTTGCTCAGACAAACAAAGTTTATATTTCAAGTACCGACCAAATGCGAATGAACCAAATATGAATCAAAAAGGATGAAATGGAAAACATTCGAATATTTGAAATTAGTTATTTAGGTGATGGTTGAACAAAAAAAAAATTGTGAGGGCTTCAGATCGCAAACGACGACGGAAACTGCCCCCTTTGCACTTGCGGAGTTCTTCAACATAAGCATAACATTTACAAATAATTTCGAAGTACTTCAAAGTAAACCAAATGGACCAACATTAATATCATTTATTTGGTTTTGTCTCCATTTTCATCTGATTTTCGAATGAAACAAGTGCAGTTCCCTTATAAGTACATACTATTCGTTTCACTTGTTTGTACTCGAATGCTTTTGGAAATGTTTGCTTGTGAATGCATTTGTGCAAGACTCTAGTGTGTATAATATACACTGTATATCTACAGCATATACTTAGATAACGCGTCACAATAGGCGACCGAGAAAATCTCCGAATATAACCAACTGATTTCAATGAAATTTTGCGAATATGCCTGAACAACTCCTAAATCGCTGGACCGATATTGATGAAATATAATTTCTAGTATAGACCGGATAGAGTTTCTGTGAAGTTCGGTGTAGATAGGACCGCCGGAAAAGTCGTAATTGATGTAACAAATGTTGCATATAAAGATTAGAGAAATTGTACACATTATAAAACAATCAGCAGCCTTTGTCAAATATATCTTTTTAACCAACTTCAAAAAAAAGGAGGTTATTAATTCGTCTCTATTTTTGATTGTTAGTTTTAAAAATCTATAACTTATTTTGAGCATAAACAATTTCGTTAAAACAAATTAATCGTTCAAATAAAAACTAAAACCGAAAAAAAAGGCCACCAAAAACCATCAATTGGAAGAAAAACATCAAAAGCAAGATAAACAAGTGGAAATAGATCTGCAAACAACTCGAATCTCGACTTGAACAAGACCGAAAGAGGCCATCAACATCAGGAGATACAGAAATAGCCGACCAACGGGGCGTAGTAAAGCGCGCCGAAACATCGAATATACATATTTATATGCTACTAGAGTTACCCGGTGTGCATTGCTACGCACTCGACATGATGATAGTGTACAATTGATGTAGTCATTTTTCTTTTCATATTTGTATGCGGCCAACATTATATAGGCTCTTTTTCTTGAATGAGTAAATGGTGATCGATTGCCATCGATCCGAACATCTGTCAATGTCAACAACGTTTTTAACATTCGCTATTGTATCTTGCAAATGAATATACTCCCGATTTATTGGATGTTGTTGTTTTCGAATGTTTTCACATACCGTTAAACTTTAAAACAAGTAGTAAAGCTGACCTTAAATAAACAAACAGAAAGCAACTGAGTTCTATAGCAATTAGCTTAATGTATTTTAAATGATATTTACTTTGGCATAATGAAACTTACAGTAGAGTAAAAAAAAAATCGACAAAGTGCGAGTCAGACTCGTACACCGAGGGTTCTGTACCAGATTGGGGTTTGTATGGGAGGTACCCCCTCTAGTCCGATTTGGCTGATTCCAACAAATGTACCGCGCCTATGCGAAAAACTTAGTGTCTAAATTTCTAAAAAGTTTTTAATAAGAATCTGAATTTTAATAGTAGGTTTGTATGGGAGGTATCGCCGCTAGTTTCCCGATTTGGCTAATTCCAACAGATGCATAGCGCCTAGCCAAAACTTATAGTGTCTAGCCACTGCTTAAAACAAAGTCGTGTTATCAACATATCTTTTCTTTAATGAAGGAACGTTAGTTGGTGTTGAAATATTCATATTTTTCCTTAGTTGCAATTTATTTAAAACTACATATTCGACACTTCAGTTTTCTATGTTTCAAAGGCAACAAAAACAAATTTAATCAAAGTTATATGGGATGCCCTTTCTAAATTTAAATATCATCCTTCCAAGTTGTTCCACTCTCTCAAAATGGCATTCAAAGATATAAAAGTTATTAGTTTAATCCAGAAGCAGCGAATCTACCTAAATAGATCTACGTGCTATTTTCTCAACAAAAATGTTTTCAGAGACCATGGTGTACTACACAAATTTTTTTCTGATAAAACCTCTTTTAAGGATAGGGAATGCTACTTGACAAAAGTTAATTCTCTTAAAATTCAATCTTTTAATTAATGGCGTGCGACAATAATTCCCACACCATTGGGAGTAATCGATTAAACTTTTTGGAACCGAAAAATAATATAGAAATTAAAGTATAATAATGAAGTCCTTAAACCTACAATGTTGAGTGTTGAACTGACTGAAATCTTGGTTCAAAACCTTTTTATTATTGCAACTGTGCCGGTTACACAAAGTTGAATGCCAAAAGTTCATACTTTCTTTGACTCGAAATAGTTATGCCATAATAATTACCTAGGTCAATTTGATGTGTGTCTTACAACGGTCTTTTGTGTTTTTAAATGGATTGGCAAAATTCGAGTTAATCAAGACCATATGTGAATTTTAAAGTTGTTGGTTATTCCATTGCATCTCTTTAAATGCGCCACCAAATTAACAAGCTGGTTTAATTAACCAGATAAAAATTAATCGAATAACAATAAAACAATGGTTAGTTTTATAAAATAGGGGTTTTAAAACTCCATTTACATTCAAATTTACGCATGTAAACACTTTTTGAACAGAAAATCATTTTTCTTTATTCAACTTTATTTTGTTTCAAAAAAAAATATAAATGTTTAATTTTTTTCAATATTGTTTCAGTTCACTTTGTGTTGCGATTAGCATTTTTTGTGCTGACAGTACGTGAGACAGTAGACAAACCATCTTCAAACTTAGTGCGAAAGAGCACATTCGCATTATTAAACATCCCATCCTTCAAAGAAACGATTATAAACTGTGAATTAGTAAAGTGTTGCTTCAGCATGTTTCCTATATTTTGAGTATGAGACATATCAAGAGCTGCATCTACCTCATCCAAGATATATAGAGGTGCAGGTGAAAATTTTAGCATAGCAAGAATAAGTGAGAGTGCGACTAATGACCGCTGACCACCGGAGAGTTCACCAAGTGAGTCTTTCCAAACGCCATTGAATCCAACTTTTATTTCTAGACCAAGCAATTGATTTTTTTCTATGACAGGACTGAGACAAGCCTCTGCACCATGCAGCAATGTGCTGAAAATACTGCTAAAATTCTCATTTACAACTTTCCAGGCATTCTCAACTTGCTCTCGTTTTTTTTCGTCCATTTTTACAATAATACGCTGAATCTTTTCTTTATCTTGCTCTACAATTTTTTTTCGCCGGATTGTTTCTTGATATGTTTCCTCCTCGCGATCTAATAACGCCATTGCGTTCATATTTAGGCTGCGTTCCATTTTATCCTTTTGTTCTTGCATTTTCCACATTTTCTTACCGGCTTCCACTGGATCTTCTTTTGTGTAATCGTATCGAGTGTTTTTAATACCAAAGCAAGCACGGTCTTCAACAATCCAAATATATTTATTTTCCAAATTTTCTATTTTTTTCAATGAGTCTTCGCTTTCTCCGCGCACCTTTGTTATATCGTTTTCTTTTTTCTTTATTTCAAGCATAAGCTCCTGATTTTCTTTGTGCAGTTTATCCTTTTTAATAAGTAGTGTTTCGACTTCTTTGTTTTGGAAATTTATTTTTTCCTTTTGTTCTTTAATTAAACGCTTCAGTTCACTATTTCTCCGGATGAGGAAACACTGGTACTGCGCAACTGTTCTAGGTCTAATTTTTGTTTGACTATATTTTCAGAAAGTTCGTCCCGTTGCTTGATTGCAGACTCTATACCTTTTTGTAATTCTTCGATCTCTAGGTGCAATGTGTCGTATTCCTGTTCCCGTTTCTTCCAATTGTCATGTGATAATTCTGCCTTTTGCCTTGCTGCCTCCATTGCCTCTAAAGCAACTTTTTTCTCACGTTTTCTATACCCTTCAGCGTCGCTGAGTTTTGCCTCTATATCCTTTACTTTCGCAAGTGCATGAACACGACTTTCCTGCGCCATTCGAATTTTACTTTCAAGTGTAGCGATTGATTCTTTCAGTGTTGTAATAGCATTCTGATGTTGTTGAAAGCTTGTTAGTGCCAAACGCTCCTCGCAGGTATCCAACTCAATCCGACGTAATTCTAATGTTTCTTTTAATTTTTTGTTGGTATGGGCCAAACTTTCCAACGAACTATAACCAAATTCATGTTTTATATATAAAATTCAATATTAATTACCTAAAAAAGGAATACACTTACCTTAATTCTTTTTCCACATGCTGCAGCTCATCCTTGCATTGAATTAATTTCTTTTCGTAACTCTTTATAATTGCTAAGTCTTCTAAAACATTAGCACCACTAGGACGCGATCCACCCGACAAAGTTCCCTCTGGATCAACGATATCACCATCGATTGTGACAGTACGACATTTGATGTTAGGGTGATATGTAACCTTAAAATTTAATTGAGAACTAATCGCATAAACAAAGCTAAATTCAGTCTAACCTTTTTCGCAATGTCGATTGAGCTGCATATAATTGTGCGGCCAAAAACAAATTTCATCGCATTTTCGAAATATGGATCATAATTTATAAGAGATAACGCACAGCTTGCGTTTTCTTTTCGAACCTAAAGTAGAGTTAATTAAATAATGTTTATCTGGTTTATTTTCTTTGGTTTTCTTACCAAATTTTGTTGCAAAGTCGACTACACTCTTGTCGATCGGATTCGATCGTATTTTGTTAATTGGAATGAATGTGACACGCCGCTGAAGTTGGCCGCGCTCGAGTATCATTTTGCTTGTTACATCATCATCAGTTACATGGCTGTACAACTAATAGAAGATATTAATAAATGTTTAGGTAAATTTAATGAATTAATTGTTTTAATACTAACATTACCTCCGGCAGTCATCATGAGTGCCAATGAGTTTTTAGGATCAATCATGTCAAACAATTTACCAACCATGCCGTGCACTTTTTTACGGTCGAAATTATGTGTTGGATCCCGGTAATGTAAATCATAATTTGAATTACGTCGATCCAATTCATTTTTTAAGGACCGTATCTCATTTTGTAAATCCTTTTGGCGTTGCTGCAATGTGTCATATTTACCATCTTCATAGCCAATATTCAGTATCTGAGCTTCAAGTTTTTTTATATCAGTTTCAAGGTGATTATGCAACTGTTTGTCCTTAATATAGGCAGCATCATTAGCTTGCGTTTCGCTCTCCAATTGTTTTAAATTTTTTCGCTCGATCCGTAATTCATTTTCTGAAGTCGTAATAGTAGTTTGAGCTTCACTAAGTTGTTGTTTTCCATCTGGAAAAAAAAAAATTAAATTTTCCTTATGAGCAAATTAAATTCCCAGCATGTGTGCAGCGTCTCTTTCATCTTTATCACAGAGTTAAAAAAAAATTTTCATATCAATTGCATAACTAGGCACAAGAAAAAAAAAATCAAAATAAAAGCTTATTTTATGCGAAATTCGATCCACTAAAAATAATTTGTTAGTGGCATTATACGAACACATACAAAACAAATATGAATTGTTGTATGCATATATTTTTATTAAAAGTAAATTTGTAATTTTATGCAATAAAAACATACTTCTCAGCTGATCAGTTAATGTTGCGGCTTCGCCATCCTCATTGGTGGATAAACCCTGTATGATAGCATCGTACTTGCGCTGTGCGTCTTTATATTCCTTCGAATCATTCTCATCAGCCGCCTTTAAACTATGAAACAACCCTTCAACCTTAGACAATTCCGTCTTTTTTTTTCGAAGTGACCGCTCATCGTTGTCGATATCTTTTTCGATTGTTTTCAATTTATTTTCATCTTGCTCAATGATGCCTTGTGCGGCGTTCAAGCTGCCCAAATTGTTGGCATCTTCAGTTATTTTTGCATTTAGTTGAGTTTCGAGTAATTTAAGTTGTCCTCCTGATTCGTTATCAATTCTATCCTGAATATTTCTACATGTCTCATCAGCTGTGTTGCACTCCTTATCATTCTTTACAATGATGCCATTACATACTTGGATGCGGTTTTTAAATTTCTCTATGGTAGCTTCGACAGATTTAACAGCTTCTTTAAATTTAAGATATTTGCCTGAGATGTGAATACGAGTCAAGTATTCAATTTCTCGGTTAATTTTCTGCCATTCCAAATATGCGGTTCGCTCCTGTCGCAGTTTATTGAGTTTAGGCTGAACTTCCTCTTGCAGCAGTGCATTTGTTTCGCGCACCCTACATTCCTTTTTCTCTATCAGCTTTGTTGTTGCTTCACGTTTGCTCTCATACAAACTTGTCCCTGCAGCCTCCTCGACAATTGATAATATCTATGTTAAAGTGAGAAGTGAATAACAATGTCAGTACAGATGAAGCAACTAAAACTTACTTCTTGTGGCTTCATATTTAATACTCTTGTAATGCGCCCTTGCATAATTAGAAAATTCGGATTATTCACATTTAATTGGACAGAGCAAAAGAAATCCACAATTTTCTTATTTTGTACAAGTTTGCCGTTGATTAGATATTTGTTTTTTCCACCCACAACAATCTGGCGCATAACCGAGATTTCGCTACATTTCTCGTATCCTAAAGGGCTTTGATTTTGATTGGTATTATCAAATACCAGTGTTACCGTGGCCTTGCTTACTCCTCCTTTACCATTTCTGAACACGAGATCCTGCAGTGATTCAGCTCTTACCTATATTAAAAAGAAGGTACTAGGATATTACAATATACATGTATGCTACAAACATTAGCTTACATGAGTTAAATTGTTTATTCCTAACACGAAACATATAGAGTCCAAAATATTGGATTTGCCACTTCCATTTAAACCGGTGATGGCCGTAAATTCCGGATCAAAAGCATTAATTACAGTTCGACGTCCATACGATTTAAATCCGTCTATTATGACTGATTTAATATACATTCTAACCAACTACGAATCAAACAAAACGACGCGCGTAAATGCCAGTTTGTCATCTATTCTAATAAAATACTTTAACAAGCCACAAAGCAGCCCTGGGCTTCCAGCACTGAAGCATGTAGTACACGACACATCAATCAATATAAGGCTTGTTTTGGCATAAAACTGAAACACATCCAGAAGCGTAAACAGCATTTACGTTCCTGAACTGTTTTTTGTTTTGTGGGGTGTTACAGGAACAGAAACACCTATACATTTAAAAACAAAATGTATTGTTTATGAGCAACATCCCAAATAACAGAACCAAAACTATTGTTTACGTTTCACGATCTGTTTCTATTTTAGTTCACAAGAAGTCTTACTTACATGTCGTTTTCTTGTGAGTCGGCTTTTCCAGATTCCGATGTGACGAAACACAAAAGTTAAAAAGTTTAGAATGATATGTTGCGAACAACACAGACTCGTCGTCAAAACTAGAATGACCAAAGTTGATCAAATTTCCACTTCGACAGAACACAGTATTATTTATAACTGTTTTGTGAACCGAAAACTGCTGTTTTATGAAACAGAAGAACTGTTTGATGTTTCAGTGTATGAAAGAAAAGGTGTTTTGGTGACTGGTAAGCAATGCTATGAGGTTTTTAGTGAATGCCACACAGGTGTTGGATATTTGTTTATATTTGTTTATTTTGGATTCTTGCAAATTAAGGGTTTTTTACTCAAAAAAAAAAAAAAAAAAAAATTAAAAAGGGAATCATTTATATTTGATTATAATTTTACTTATTGTTTCGAGCAGAGTCTAAGACTAATTTTGATTTACATTTTTGGATCCTTAAAGTAACATAGCTTATATAAATCGTTTGAGAATTATTATTGCTTCGAATGAAAACTAATTACAATAACAATTAAAACCAGTGTTTAAAAAACTGTAACAAGTTTCATTTCTTCGACTTCTGCTTGAGCTTCTGAAAAAAAAACGAAAGTCGCAGCAGAAAATGATCATTGGCGAAAGTTCAAGCAGCAACAGCAGTCATAAATTTTGAAATTTTTGATTTTGCTTGCTTCTGCTTTTGGTTGATTTCGAAAATGGAAGCAGCAGCAGCAGTCGTAATTTTAAAATTTTTCATTTTGCTCGCTTCTGCTTTTGATTGATTTCGCAAGTCGAGCAGCATCGACTGATCTGATTGTGCAAGTCGGTTACATTCGCGACATTAGCCTAGATGACATTTGACTGTTTGTCTGCTTTTGATGTTTGCATTAGGATGATTAAATCAAACCTCATTACGAAAATTACTAACTTTTTCTTCTATTAATCATTTAAGATGAATAGTTTCAGCATTAAATGTTAGTGAATCTATTTCCTTAATATTTTTGCTAATATTTTTTTTTATCTCTAGTTTTTTTAAAAGACGTCATTTAAATAGTCTGTTTGGAATAATTAATAATTAATAAATATTTTTCTTCTCTCTGTGGCGTCAGTGCATTTTTGATGTTATTATTGTTTTTGAAGTGAAACTTCTTCAGCAAAGGGGAGTAAATCCAAAAAAAAAAAACAAAATGAAATGTGACGAGAATAAAAATTTGACGATGTTATTATTATATTGGAGCTATGTAGGCAAATAATATTGAAATGTCTCCGTGGAGTAATATTTAGAGAGTAGGACTTGCAAACCGAGAGCGTGGGATTCGACTGGGAATATTTTTTTTAAGTGAAACTTCTTTACCAATGGGGGAGTAAACCCGAAAAATATGAAAATGAAATGTGATGAAAATCAAACTTTGACGATGTTATATATTATATTGGAGCTATTTAGGCAAATTTAATTGAAATGTCTCATTCGTCTTCGAGCAGTCTTACTGATCGGACGTTTACCTCGTATATAGGTATTATATTTTATTTTTTTATTGGAGCCTAACAGCCCCAATAATGACAGCGAGAAATGCATACTTCTCGTTTGTCGCTAATGATACCAGGAACAATAACAAAAGTTCCTTATTAACCGTACAGCCGCCCGTAGATAAAGCACGATCCTGCTCTCCTGTTCTGTCTTCTAGTGTAGTAAGCACTAGTCACTCACTCCCATGGAGTGCCTAGTGCCCTTCCCTTCAATCACCTTTGCATTCAAACCAAGAAGCAACTGTGTTTAATACTGCAACAAACACAGCACAAAGCACAGCTTTTACTTCAATAGCTAGTGCAGTTTCAGAAACAACAAAAGTGTTCTTAGCTACTGCTTCTATTACGTCATCACATGCAGTGACTGTAACAACAACAAACACTTATACATTTAATAGCGATATTAACAACCCAATGTTAGTACAAGCAAGCAGTAAAAAAAATTCTGTTACGCAAGCTAAACCAATCAAAAAGACAACTGTATCACCAGCAGGTAGTGAAAAACAGCGTATGCAAAACGGGACCCTGGAAAATAAAGCGGCAGTGAAGACAGGCATTGACCGCTACATACAATTCCACAATAAACGTAAACTAAGCTCGCAAAAAAATAATAATGCAAAGAAAACGCTTTTGCAATGTAATAGGTTCAAACTACTTGCTGAAAAGGATGAACCTATTAAAGACGATAACAAAAAATCATCATAACCTAAACCCGCAATACCTCCTCCAATATATGTTCGCGAAGAAAGCTCGTGTAGATGCTAACCAAAGAATAGTTGGCAATAATAACTTTCATATTGTCCCTATTACCAAGGGTAATATTAAAGAAACTTAGGTCCAAACTTATACGGAAGCAAACTACAGTTCTGTAACTAAGTACCTTAGGAGACTAAAAGAAACTATTCTACCTATCAGCTTAAAAGTAGTAAAGGGCTGGTAGTTGTAATTAAGGCCATTGAACCCTCTGTTGATTGTAGCGATATTAAGAGTGTCCTGGAAGAAAAAGTGTTGGAGGACAAAATAGTAATTAATATTTTTAATAAAAATAAAATTCCATAGCCATTGTACAAAAATGAGTTGGCCCCAAAGTTGCAGCATTTAAAGAAAAATGAAGTGAATCCCATATACAACCGTAAATATTTACTTCATCATTGTTAACTGTGGAGGAGCCTCACAAACGAGTAAATCCTATGCAATGCACATATTGCTAGGAATTTTGCCACACAAAATCTTATTGCACCCTTTGTTCAGTATGCGTAGCTTGTGGAGACCGTAAACTTAGTCGCGATAATCCTGATCTTAAAAAATGCAGTAACTGTGGGGGCAATGAAGTACCGGGGTTTTACGTGCTCGGCTGTCTGTAAGAAGACTCAAGAATACGGTGCCAAGCACATGGATTGAACGTCAATCAACGTCCTCTTGGATAAATATCCGCAGGTACCAAATTAGAGTCATATTAAATTTGGAATATGACTCCCACCTTTGTGGGGAGCGAGGCTCACCTTAAACCTCTGCTGCTCTCTGGGTCACAGCACCCGGTTGTATAACGCAACTCCACGTCGAGTTATTACTCTACCCGCATTTGGGTATTAAACCATAGCCACCACGATACTCCCACAAGGGGGCCGTACCCGCTGGCCAGGACGGAACAAGTTCCGTGGGCTCCTGACCACCCGTGGTACTAGAAAAAGCCTCTGGTCAGACTTCGTACCGGAAGGTACTACCAATTCGAACCCCAAAAAGTTCATGGGTTGTTCCCCATTATGTTTTCATTCATGTAGTAGCCAAGAAATCCAATTTATAGAGGGTAACCTGGATCACAAATTATAAATGAAAATAATGTTCCCTCCAGGAATGTGAGTTCTGTACATTAAGATTATAGAACTCAGAAGAATTTCCCGGAGGGGGAAGTAACTGTGGGGGCAATCATACAGCCAGTTATAGAGGTTGTCCTGTATGTAAGGAGTTAAAGAACCGTTTGCAGTCAGAAAAAAATACCGCCCGTTTCAGCCGTGAAGCTATCCGTTCAGAATCAGCGACAGTTATGTGCGCACCAGCTAATATTCCTTTAACTACACATGTGTCGTATGCATGTGCACTGCTGTTATGCGCTCAACAACAAATGATTGTGAAGCCTAAGGCTCTAATGTCTCAACATAATGAACCAATCTCACAAACTACCCCAACTCTAAATGCGTGTAATGAGCCAGTGTTGTAACCACAAAGTTCTAGTGAGTCTATGTTGGTGAATTTATTACAGACCTTGAATCAATCAATCTTAATGATGCAAATTCTTTTCTCGAGATGATGAAAATCCAAATGAAAATTTTGGAAAAGTTAAATTCTTTATAATGGCTCATATCAAAATAACTCATTGGAACGCAAATGGCGTTTCATAGCACAAACTATAGTTGATGAAGTATCAAGAGGACAACAATGCAGATGTGATGTTAGTCTGTGAGACTCATTTGACTAGCAAAAACAACTTCTTGATACCAGACTACTTAGTTTATACAACTAATCATCCGGATGGAAAGGCTCATGATGGTACATGCATTATAATAAGCAAGCTTATAAAACAGACTCTAGAGCCGTACTCATCTACTTATCTACAAGCAGCTTCGGTTCTGATGCAAATGCGTCATGGCAATCTGACGTTATCTACTGTATATTGTCCTCCACGATTTTCAATATCTGCAGATGTGTTTAAATATTTCTTTGATAGCCTTGGAATACGATTTTTGGCGGCCGGTGACTGCAATGCTAAACACACTTATTCTCGTTTAATAAATCCAAAAGTTCGGCAACTTTACAACACTCTTGTAAATTGTAATAACAAGCTAGACTTTGTTTCTCCGGGTAGGCATACATACTGGCGGCGGATCTAAGAAAAACTCCCGATATCATCGACTTTGGTATCACAAAAACCAAGAAACCTCATATCAGCAGTTAAACGTTATGAACTTTCATCCGATCACTCACCCGTTGATATCGTTTTACTCGATGTTGCAACAGTTGATGATCGCCCGTATAGACTTATATCGTATCTAATAAAACTAATTGGTTGCAATATAAAAAATATATTACTTCTCACATAGAAATTGCATCTGCGATCAACGTGATATCGACAAATCTGTTAATGAGTTAAGTGTCGTAAAATTATTGTGCTGGAGACGGTATTGCGATCAGGTCATGATAGGCTGAGTGGTTAGTATGGGGACTGACCCGAACATCGGTTCATGTATTGGTAGGACCACCCGCGGTCAATAACATCAATTGCTAATGTTAGATAAGGAGATGAGGGATACAGTAGGTTGGTAGTTACGTGTCGGATATTTTTTTTATTGTTTGTGTTTGGAAAGTAAGTGGTGTTAATATGTTTGGTAAATAGAAGAAATAGATAATTGTTCAGCCCTGTTAAAACAGAATTGGGTAACAACCCCACCATCGGCCGTTGCTAGCTGCAAATACACTGTTAGGATGCAGAAGTATGTACAATAATTACAAATGAAGAAAGATGCCAGTGGTTAAAATATACTTGGCAGTCTACAACATACTTTAAGATTCCACTGTTGCCTGATGTCAAAAAATATCGGTCTTTTCAAATGAAGCATGAATAACTAACATATTTGTTATTGCTGGTTATTGTGGCTTGTTCAAAATGTGTATTTTATTTGGTGCACGAGAAGCGGGTAAAAATGATCTGAAGTTAGGAAAATTTGTGTCAGAACTGCTGAAAGCATATAAAAAAAACTATTGAAGCAATTACAGACCATGAAAGTACGAAATATCACGAAATGAGGAAAAAGTCAATGAACGTTGTTGTTCAAATGAGATCTCAAGAGATGAAAACTAATCGAAAAAACTTATATCCATTATCACAATACAGTTATATTACATTATATACCTATATATATTGTGTGTGAAAAATTTTATTAATTCATTCATTGTATACAATCTTTGCAGCTTTCTTGTCACTACAAACAGATTTTGTCTTGAAGTGACGCGCGAAAGCGCTACATATAACTGTCTATGGGGAAAACAACTCAATGCTCAGGTCTAATCCCACAACGTTGAATGTGTGACCTTGTAATTTGTTAATTAGAATTGAAAGATCCGCAAGGGCCATGTATCATATGTTTTTATACAATTTCGTACAGGGTTGGATCAATTTCTTTATTTGGTAACTCCGCCGAAATGACGCTATCAATTTGATCCGGTCTAATTTTATTCATTAACCATATCAGCAGATGGACATGTACTAAACCACGTTTCTGCCCATTCTATAGTGTACATGTGGCATCGAGCTGGACCAAATATGTGAGCATTGTTTATGAGAAATAGGAGTTTCTACACTTTTAAATGAAATACTCTGTTGACTATGACATATCTGTCTTGTGGATTTAAATTGAAGAAATTATTTTCTTTGATTTCTGCCCAGTTTGGGTTACATGTTGAAGTTATAAACAAATCAGGTTTACCGTATTGTCTCACATAAGTCATGGCATCCTGTGATTTTTCATGCAAATATCGAGGGCCGCCAGTGAATGATGAAGGCAGTATCACTAATTGTCCAATTTCCTTGCTGTGAGCACATTCGACTGTAAAGCATCCTGAAGATGAACGTAGTTTTCTGTTCTTAATTTAGTTTGATTGTTTCGGATGTAAGCTAATCGCTCCGATTCAATTTTCGCATATTGATCAACTAAGTATTGGTTTGTTAACATTTCATACCTCAGTAAGAGGTTAAAATTTGCATGCCTTATCATTATTCGATAACAATAATAGTGCATGCATGAAACCGATTTACGTAGAGGTGTTCCACTAACTGGATCAACTTGATTAATATTTATAACATATCCGTCTTCTCCCCGACATTGCATCAATGGATACTGTTAGCTGTCATAAGATCGGTGCAACTGGGATATTCTGGGCAATTTTGTCGTCACGATTGTGCAATACAATATCTCGTTTATCAAATTGTTGTCCAGCTATCACAACTGCAACTTCACTCGTAGATGGGGCATTGTAACGGCCGATGTGTTCTCCAGCAGACACTTTATTTGCATGGATTACGATGTTAAAGTCCGGTGTTCCTGGTAACAAATCTTGTGAAAGTCATACCAAACTTTGATCCGTTGGTTGTGCGACACTGTTAAACCTAGCAGATGCTTGTGTTTCGGGATCTGATATAAAATATTTAGATCTGTAGAAATTTGTGACCGTCGCACCCATATGGTAGCAAGCTTCCTGCTAAATGATATACTCTGCCCTGAATTTTAAATGTAGGCATAAAACCTCGCTCGACAACCTGCGTACTCTTAAAATATGTCATTTGGAATGCGTTGTTGTATCGGTGCATGTTGCGCATGAATGTTTTTGACTTAGGATGATGACCCATAAAAAGAGAGTATAGTGGTTCAGGTGGTAGTACAGCCTGCACTATACCCAGCGTAAGAAATGCTATTGGTATAGCTTCTGACAATAAAGTACTCGTAATTTGTGATTTAAGTTGCGTTAAGTATTTTTTAGGTTTTTTTTTTCTGTATGTTGGTAGGACTGTCCTTAATTAATATGCCAAAAATGAGCTCTATCTGTCAACCAGTTTGTTTCAAACAGCTGGTTTAACCAGTCCACCTCAGTATTTCTCGACGAATTTTGTTTGATGTAGTCTATGAAGTCATGCGGGGTTCCCCGAAGCGGTAATTTAAGTTTGGGGAACAGGAAAAAGACACACAATGAGATGGCGTTATCATCATGCAAAATCCACTTATTGACTGTCTGGGCTTCCGGAACGAACTCATAGTGAACCACTCCACGGATATCGAAGAAAGCAATCAGCATCACCTTGATTTTTGAAAGACTTTTTCGAGGTTTTTCGGTTTCGGCTCATTTTTTTTCCAACCATTCCGATGACAACATGCTCGTTAGCGTGTCATACTCGTAAACCCATGTCTCGTCACCATTTATGATGCGTCCCATGAACGTTGGATCAGAATTAGCCCGATCTAGCATGTCTTCAGCGACCTTCTGCCGATAATCTTTTTGGAAAAAATTTAGCTCAATTGGAACGAGCAGAACGGCGACGCGCTGCATGCCCATGACGATTTCTGTAACTTTTTTGTCGTTATCGTCAGTGCCAGAGGTCGATGGCCGTCCGGAACGATGCAAGTCTTCTACGATCTCCCGACTGTCTTTAAGGGAACTTTTCGCTAAGCCTAAATACCTCGTAAACGAAATCCCAAATCCCAGTTCACAGAATTACAGGCCGCCAAACAAATAGATCCAATATTCAGACCGATTATCAATATTTATTCCTGTGTTGAATTATTTGAACCATTTTTTTTTTGTAACTATTCTTTATTTGCTACTGTCGTCAGTCGACAACCAGGGAATTTTATATTAAGTTACAATCACTTAAGCAAGTGCGGCCGGGATGCGAAATGGAAGCTCTAGGAGATGTTGCCTTTTCAGGCGTCGCATTTGCCTGCTGTTTTGCAACAGGTTGATGGCCAGGTGATTGACATTGGCATAGTCAAGTATCAGATGCTGTACTTCACGATTTCTTTATTTATCGTTGGGATTTGCAAATCTCTGTGGCTAACTGAGTTCCAAACCACTGCGCGCCTACAATCCTCCGCAGTAGCTTGAACTGAAACCTCTGTAAGATTTCTACTTTTGTGTTGGCTGTGTTGTCCCAAACCATACCGGATTCAGATGGATTGTATAGTAACAATTTGTTTCGGCAGGTTCGAGTTTGTAGGAGTTTAGGAGCCAACTCATTCTACGAAGTTTCAGGTCAACTACCTTCCTTTGGTCATAATGTGAGGTTTCCAGGTGAGGAGCTTATCCAGTATCAGTCCCAGATACTTGACAGATTCGTTGTTTGTAATGACATCATCGTTGATGAAAACGGCACGGACTATCGAAAGGTGCAAAGTGAATGTCACATGCATTGACTTCTCTGCATTGACACAGATGTTCCACCTCTTTAGCCAAGGCTCCATAAAGGCCAACTGGTCTTGCAGGAGAGCAGAGACAACAGCCGGATGACTATCACTCACTAACAGGGCAGTGTCATCCGCATATGTTGCTATTAAAAGTTTTGCAAAAGTAGAAGTGCCATAAATTTAATAACACATACAGAAGATGGTTTGCAAGGGCCAAAGTATGTATAAGAAGAGGACCTTCTTTGTTTTTATCTTTGAAGGAAGAATAGAAGATTTGGCAACAATTATACATAATATTCCAAAATCTCCAGCTGATGCATCCAAAAAAGCAACGGTCCTGCAAATATTAGGACCCTGTGCCAATTATTGTGTATATTTCCAGTTACAACTAGCACTGCCGAGCGATCTTTCTCTACCTTACGTCGACTAAAAACATATCTTCGCAGGCAGGATGGAAGAATATCGATTAAATCGTTTAGCTTTAATTCATATGCATCAAGAAATTCCGTTAAAAATGAATCCAACTGATGTATTGAACATTTTCTGTGGGAAGCCTAAATCAAAACTATGTCTGACTAACATATGATTTTTAATACAATATATTGTAATAAATAAATTTCCTACTATTTTTGTTATACATTATTTTTGTTTATCTTACTTGCCCCTTGTGACCCCTTCCGAAGACAATCCTGGTTCCGCAACGGAGGACACATGCAATTTTTTTTTTATTAAATTTTAATACATACTTTCTTTTAAAAGACTTCAAAATTAAAAAGCAAGGTCTCAACTATCTAAATATAATGCCCAGGCTTGAAATTTTAATAGATGCATTATCCCCTGACATCGAAAATTTACACGAAAGGGATTGGCTGTGTTAACGAAATAAACATTTCGATTATAAAAAAAGTTCTCAGCCAGGTAAAAAATTATAAATCGATTGACACCGTAACTAATTTCGTAGACGCAGTACATTATCCACAGGAATTTTGGAGATCACTTAACCCCTCTGGACCGCCACCTCATGAAATAACTTTATATATAAGAACGCCATGTTGTTATTTTTGTATACGGTGGACAAAAATCAAAAAAGTTTTTCTAATAAGAACATAAATTCGAATGGGTGGTTTGTATGGGAGGTACCCCCCTGGTAGTCCGATTGGGCTGGTTCCGACAAATATCCTGCGCCTGTCTTGGAAACTGATAGTGTCCAAGATTTCAGTTCGATAGGACCAAAAATCAAAAAAGTTTTTCTAATAAGAACATGAATTCGAAATGGGTGGTTTGTATGGGAGGTACGCCTCCTAGTGGTCCGATTGGGCTGGTTCTGACAAATGTCCTGCGCCTGTCTTGGAAACTGATAGTGTCCAAGATTCAGTTCGATAGGACAAAAATCAAAAAAGGTTTGCTAATAAGAAAATGAATTCAAATGTGTGGTTTGTATGGGAGGTACCCTCAATAGTGGTCAGATTGGGCTGGTTCTGAAAAATGTCGTGCGCCTGTCTTGGAAACTGATAGTGTCCAAGTTTCAGTTCGATAGGACAAAAATCAAAAAAGGTTTTCTAATAAGAACATGAATTCAAATGGGTTGTTTGTATAGGAGGTACCCCCCTAGTAGTCCGATTGGACTGGTTCTGACTAATATCCTGCGCCTGTCTTGGAAACTGATAGTGTCCAAGCTTCAGTTCGATAGGACAAAAATCAAAAAAGGTTTTCTAATAAAAACATGATTTCAAATGGGTGGTTTGTATGGGAGGTACCCCCCTAGTAATCCGATTGGTTGGTTCTGACTAATATCCTGCACCTGTCTTGGAAACTGATAGTGTCCAAGCTTCAGTTCGATAGGACAAAACTCAAAAAAGTTTTTCTAATAAGAACTTGAATTCAAATGGGTGGTTTGTATGGGAGGTACCCCCTAGTGGTCCGATTGGGCTGGTTCTGACAAATATCTTGCGCCTGTCTTGGAAACTGTTAGTGTCTAAAATTCAGTTCGATAGGACAAAAATCAAAAAAGGTTTTCTAATAATACGACTAATATCCTGCGCCTGTCTTGGAAACTGATAGTGTCCAAGATTCAGTTCGATAGGACAAAAATCACAAAAGGTTTTCTAATAAGAACATGAATTCAAATGGGTTGTTTGTATAGGAGGTACCCCCCTAGTAATCCGATTGGTTGGTTCTGACTAATATCCTGCACCTGTCTTGGAAACTGATAGTGTCCAAGCTTCAGTTCGATAGGACAAAAATCAAAAAAGTTTTTCTAATAAAGACATGATTTCAAATGGGTGGTTTGTATTGGAGGTACCCCCCCTAGTGGTCAGATTGGGCTGGTTCCAAAAAATGCCGAGCGCATGTCTTGGAAACTGATAGTGTCTAAGTTTCAGTTCGATAGGAAAAAAATCAAAAAAGTTTTTCTAATAAGAACTTGAGATCAAATGGGTGGTTTGTATGGGAGGTACCCCCTAGTGGTCCGATTGAGCTGGTTCTGAAAAATGTGTTGCACCTTTCTTGGAAACTGATATTGTCCAAGTTTTAGTTAGATGGGACAAAAATCAAAAAAGTTTTCTAATAAGAACATGAATTGAAATGGGTTGTTTGTATAGGAGGTACCCCCTGGTAGTCCGATTAGGTTGGTTCTGACATATATCCTGCGCCTGTCTTGGAAACTGATAGTGTCCAAGATTCAGTTCGAAAGTGCAAAAATCAAAAAAATTTTCTTATATCAACATGATTTCAAATGGGTGGTTTGTATGGGAGGTACCCCCCTAGTAGTCCGATTTTGCTGGTTTCAACAAATATCCTGCGCCTGTCTTGGAAACTGTTAGTGTCTAAAATTCAGTTCGATAGGACAAAAATCAAAAAAGGTTTTCTAATAATACGACTAATATCCTGCACCTGTCTTGGAAACTGATAGTGTCTAAGTTTCAGTTCGATAGGACAAAAATCAAAAAAGTTTTTCTAATAAGAACTTGAGTTCAAATGGGTGGTTTGTATGGGAGATACCCCCTAGTGGTCCGATTGGGCTGGTTCTGAAAAATGTGTTGCACCTTTCTTGGAAACTGATATTGTCCAAGTTTTAGTTAGATGGGACAAAAATCAAAAAAGTTTTCTAATAAGAACATGAATTGAAATGGGTTGTTTGTATAGGAGGTACCCTCCTGGTAGTCCGATTGGGCTGGTTCTGACAAATATCCGTTCCTGTCTTGGAAACTGATAGTGTCCAAGATTCAGTTCGATAGGACAAAAATCAAAAAAGTTTTTCTAATACGAACATGATTTCAAATGGGTGGTTTGTATTGGAGGTACCCCCCTAGTGGTCAGATTGGGCTGGTTCCAAAAAATGCCAAGCGCATGTCTTGGAAACTGATAGTGTCTAAGTTTCAGTTCGATAGGACAAAAAATAAAAAAAGGTTTTCTAATAAGAACTTGAGTTCAAATGGGTGGTTTGTATGGGAGGTACCCCCTAGTGGTCCGATTGGGTTGGTTCTGACTAATATCCTGCACCTGTCTTGGAAACTGATAGTGTCTAAAATTCAGTTCGATAAGACTAAAATCAGAAAAGGTTGTCCAAGATTCAGTTCGATAGGACAAAGATCAAAAAAGGGTTTCTAATAGGAACATGTATTCAAATGGGTGAATTGTATTGGAGGTACCCCCCTAGTGGTCAGATTGGTCTGGATCCTAAAAATGCCGAGCGCATGTCTTGGAAACTGATAGTGTCTAAGTTTCAGTTCGATAGGACAAAAATCAAAAAAGTTTTTCTAAAAGAACTTGAGTTCAAATGGGTGGTTTGTATGGGAGGTACCCTCCTGGTAGTCCGATTTTGCTGGTTTCAACAAATGTCCTGCGCCTGTCTTGGAAACTGATAGTGTCCAAGAATCAGTTATATAGAACAAAATCCAATAAGGGTTTTCTAATAAGAACATGATTTCAAACGGGTGGTTTGTATGGGAGGTACCCCCTAGTAGTCCGATTGGGTTGGTTCTGACTAATATCCTGCACCTGTCTTGGAAACTGGTAGTGTCCAAGCTTCATTTCGATAGGACAAAAATCAAAAAGGTTTTCTAATAGGAACATGATTTCAAATGGGTGGTTTGTATGGGAAGTACCCACCTAGTAGTCAGATTGGGCTGGTTCTGACAAATATCCTTTCATGTCTTGGAAACTGATATTGTCCAAGATTCAGTTCGATAGGACAAAAATCAAAAAAATTTTCTAATATCAACATGATTTCAAATGGGTGGTTTGTATGGGAGTTACCCCCCTAGTAGGCCGATTTTGCTGGTTTCAACAAATGTCCTGCGTCTGTCTTGGAAACTGATAGTGTCCACGATTCAGTTATATAGAACAAAAATCAAAAAAGGTTTTTTAATAAGAACATGAATTCAAATGGGTTGTTTGTGTGGAGGTACCCCCCTAGTAGTCCGATTGGTTGGTTCTGACTAATATACTGCACCTGTCTTGGAAACTGATAGTGTCCAAGCTTCAGTTCGATAGGACAAAAATCAAAAAAGTTTTTCTAACAAAGACATGATTTCAAATGGGTGGTTTGTATGGGAGGTACCCCCTCTGGTAGTCCGATTAGGCTGGTTCCGACAAATGTCCTGCGCATGTCTTGGAAAGTGATAGTGCCCAAGATTCAGATCGATAGAACAAAAATCAAAAAAGGTTTTCTAATAATACGACTAATATCCTGCAACTGTCTTGGAACCTGATAGTGTCCAAGATTCAGTTCGATAGGACAAAAATCAAAAAAGTTTTTCTAATACCAACATGACTTCAAATTTGTGGTTTGTATGGGAGGTATCCCCCCTAGTAGTCCGATTGGGCTGGTTCTGACAAATATCCTGCGCCTATTTTGGAAACTGATAGTGTCCAAGATTCAGTTCGATAGGACAAAAATCAAAAAAGTTTTTCTAATAAGAACATGATTTCAAATGGGTGTTTTGTTTTGGAGGTACCCCCCTTGTGGTCAGATTGGGCTGGTTCCGTCAAATTTCCTGCGGCTGTCTTGGAAACTGATAGTGCCCAAGATTCAGTTCGGTAGGATATAAATCAAAAAAATTTTTCCAATACGAACATGATTTCAAATGGGCGGTTTGTAGGGGAGGCACCCCTGGTAGTCCGATTAGGCTGGTTCTGACAAATATCCTGCGCCTGTCTTGGAAACTGATAAAGTCCAAGTTTCAGTTCGATAGGACAAAAATCAAAAAAGGTTTTCTAATAATACGACTAATATTCTGCAACTGACTTGGAACCCCTGATAGTGTCCAAGATTCAGTTCGATAGGACAAAAATCAAAAAAGTTTTCCTAATACCAGAGTTATACAGCATCACCTCAAGTCTCAGTCCAGATTTAGAATTGATTAGCCAGTGAAGACTTTGAGCCCTTAGTTTCATATGTACCTTTTTAGATTCTATATGCTTCCGCCAGGTAAGCCGTCTGTCCAGGTGAACGCCAAAATAAGTTACCACTTGGGTTTGAGGAATTGTAACACCATTTAAGTCTGGCGTTACTGGAGAACAAGTCCGTCGGTTCAATGTAAATGTAATATGCTTACATTTCCCCTCATTGACTTTCATCCCCCAGTTGGATAACCACTCCTGAAGGCTTTTAAGATGAGCATCCAAGCTTGCGGAAGCTTTAACTGGGCAACGGGAGCGACTGATTACGGCAGTATCATTTTGATCATTTTGATTTAATATGTAGGATTGCAGGACTCTATGCATATTTTGGGGTAGTAAACAATTTATTTTGTAAATCAAACCCTCATGCCATACTCGATCAAACGCTTGTGCTACATCAAGGAATACTGCTGAGCTATATTCTCGCAGTTCAATGGCAGTTCTTATTTCCGAAGTTACTCTGTTGACTTGCTCAATCGTTCCATGTTTTGCTCGAAAACCAAATTGATGATCTGGGATTGAACTATTTGCTTGTAACTGGTGATTGAGTTTGGCTTTAAGGACCTTCTCAAATAGCTTAGAAAGACATGGAAGCAGACTTATAGGCCTATATGAAGAAGGTCATGTCTTATCCTTCCCGAGCTTTGGAACCATTATAATAACCGATTTCTTCCATTGCTTTAGAAAGTACCCAATTCGAAAGATAGCATTGAAAAGACACGAGAGAAAAACAATTGCTGTATTTGGAAGTTCAGTTATCATTTTTGGCACAATTCTATCATAACCAGCAGATTTTTTGGGTTTCAGTTGAGTCCTTATAATAGATACAATCTCACTAGCGCTTGTTTTTAATGGAGACATATTTACTGAATTTGTGATTGTCTGGTGAGCAAGCACAAATTTGTTAGTAGGTAGATTTGGTTGAAACACGTGCTCAAGATGGTTGGCAAATACATTAGCCTTCTCTTCATCAGACCGAGCCCACATTCCGTTTTTTTCTCTAATAGGTGAGTCCAGCTCCATAGGAGTTTTTAGTGATTTTTGTGCTTTCCAAAGTGAAGATCTAGTGTTTGTGGGTGATAGGTTATAGATATAGCGCCTTTGTGCCTCGAGCTGGTCGCTTAAAAGTGCTTTGGCTAGTTTTTTTGTTGCATCTTTTAGCCTTTGTTTAGCAGAAGGAGATCTGTGCTATTGCCATTCTCTTCTCAATCGTCGTTTAGAAGCAACCAGTTCTTCAATTTCCCTATTCGGGAACGATTTTCTATTGAACTTGTAAGCAACAATCCCAGGCGTTGATACCTCAGCTGCAGCTACCAATACGGAACTTAACTCATTAACAGATTTGTCGATATCACTTTCAGAGTTGATCGCAGGTGCAATTTCAATGTGAGAACTAATATACTTTTTATATTGCAACCAATTAGTTTTCTTAGATATGAGTCTATAAGGGCGATCCTCAAATATTGGAAAATCGAGTAAAACGATATCAACGGAGAAACGAAGTCTAGCTTGTTTTGACAATTTACAAGAGTGCTGTAAAGTTCCCGGCCTTTTGGATTTACTAAACGTGACCCCCAATAAGTGTGTTTAGCATTATAGTCACCGGCCGCCAAAAATCGTGCTCCAAGGCTATCAAGGAAATTTTTAAAAACATCCGCAGATATAGAAAATCGTGGAGGACAATATACAGCAGATAACGTCAGATTACCATAACGCATTTGCAACCTGACCGAAGTAGCTTGTAAATAATTAGATGAGTATGGCTCTAAGTTCTGGTGTTTAATACGCTTTCTTATAATAATGCATGTTCCACCATGAGCCTTTCCATCCGGATGATTTGTTGTATAAACTATATAGCCTGGTATAACGAAGTTGTTTTTGCTAGTCAAATGAGTCTCACAGACTAACAACACATCTACATTGTTGTCCTCAAGATGCTTCATCAGCTCTAGTTTGTGCTGTGAAACGCCATTTGCGTTCCAGTGAGTTATTTTTAAATGAGCCATTATGGGGAATTTAACTTATCCAAAATTTTCATTTGGATTTTCATCATCTCTTGAAAAGAGTTTTGCATCATTAATATTGATTGATTCAAGGTCTGCAATAAATTCACCAACATAGACTCACTAGAACTTAGTGGTTGCAACACTGGCTCATTACACGCATTTAGAGTTGGGGTAGTTTGTAAGATTGGCTTATTATGTTGAGACATTGGAGCCTTAGGCTTCACAATCTTTTTCGCAGTTTCTTGTTGAACGCCTAAGCGCAGGGCACTTGCATACGACACCTTTGAAGTTAAAGGAATATTAGGAGGTGGACACATAACCGTCGCTGATTCTGTACGATTAGCCTCACGGCTAAAATGGGCGGAATTTTTTTGTGACTGCAACCTGTTCTTCAACTCCTTATATACAGGACAACCTCTATAATTGGCTGTATGATTGCCCCCACAGTTACTGCATTTTTTAAGATCAGGATTATCGCGACTTAGTTTACAGGTTGCGGTTTCATGCAAGTCTCCATGTCCAAATTCCTGACAATGTGTGCATTGCACAGGATTTACTCGTTTGTGAGGCTCCTCCACAGTTACCCTACGGTGAAGTAAACATTTAAGGTTGTAAATGGGATGCACTTCATTTTTCTTTAAGTGCTGCAACTTTGGAGCCAACTCAATTTTATACAATGGCTGAGGGATTTTGTTTTTATTAATTACTACTTTGACTTCAAACCCTTTTTCTTCCAGTGCAGTCTTAATATCGCTACAATCCACAGAGGGTTCAATGCCCTTAATTACAACAACCAGCCCTTTACTACTTTTAAGTTGATATGTATAGTAGTTTCTTTTAGACTCTCTAAGGTACTTTGTTACAGAACTGTAGTTTGCTTCTGTATAAATTTGTACCTTAGTTTCTTTTATATTACCCTTGGTAATAGGGACAATATGAAAGTTATTCTTGCCAACAATTCTTTGGATAGCATCTACCAGTCTATTCGAGCTTTCTTCACGAACATATATTGGGGGAGGTTTCGCGGATTTAGGTTTTGCTGAGTTATTGTCATCTTTTTTAACAGGTTCATCTTTTTCAGCAAGTAGCTGGAACCTATTACTTTCCAAAATCGTTTTTTTAGCATTATTATTCTTTTGCGGGCTTAGTTTGCGTTAATTATGGAATTGTATGTAGCGGTCAATACCTGTCTGCACTGCCGCTTTATTTTCATGAGTCCCGTTTTGCATGCGCTGATTTTGACTACCTGCTGGTGACACAGTTGTCTTTTTTATTGTTTTTGCTTGCATAGCAGAATTTTTTCTATTGCATGCTTTTTCTTGTTTTGGGTTATTAATATCACTATTAAATGTTCCCGTGTTTGTTGTTGTTACAGAAACTACATGTGATGACGCAATCGAAGCAGTAGCTGAGAACACTTTTGTTGTTCCTGAAACTGCACAAGCTGTTGAAGTAACGGCTGTGCTTTGTGTTGTGGTTGTTGTAGCGTTAAACACAGTAGCTTCTGGGTTTGAATGAACAGGTGGTTGAGGGGAAGGGCATTGGGCACTCCATGGGAGTGAGTGACTAGTGCTTACTGTACTAGCCAATAGAACAGGTGAGCAAGATCGTGCTCTTTCTACGGCCGGCTGAGCGGTTAAAAAGGAACCTTTGTTTTTGTTCCTGGTATCATTAGCGACAAACGAGAAATACGCATTTCTCGACGTCATTATAGGTACTGTTATCTGCTATGTGAACGTCCAATCAAAAGGACAGCTCGACGCTACTGTATTGTAACGTTATTTTCTTTTCCTACTTTATGCTTAGTTGTTTTTCGATATGATGCTAACCAATTTACTTTGTAATTTTATTTTTGAAATCAGTTCTCTGAAGCAGGCGCATGCGAAACACACGTCTGCTCGCTTCAGAGGGCAATCATCGAATGAATAAGAAAATGAATTCAAATGTGTGGTTTTTATGGGAGGTACTCCCCCTAGTGGTGCGATTGGGCTGGTTCCGTCAAATTTCCTGCGTCTGTCTTGATAGGACAAAATTCGATAGGACAAAATTCAAAAAAGTTTTCTAATAAGAACATGAATTCAAATGGGTTGTTTGTATGGGAGGTACCCCGCTAGTAGTCCGATTGGTTTGGTTCTGACTAATATCCTGCACCTGTCTTGGAAACTGATAGTGTCCAAGCTTCAGTTCGATATGACAAAAATCAAAAAAGTTTTTCTAATAGAAACATGATTTCAAATGGGTGGTTTGTATGGGAGGTACCCCCCTGGTAGTCCGATTGGGCTGGTTCTGACATATATACTGCGCCTGTCTTCGAAACTGATAGTGTCCAAGATTCAGTTCCATAGGACAAAAGTCAAAAAAAAATTTCTAATAAGAACATGATTTCAAATGTGTGGTTTGTATGGGAGGTACCCCCTGGTAGACCGATTAGGCTGGTTCCAACAAATGGCCTGCGTCTGTCTTGGAAACTGATAGTGCCCAAGATTCAGTTCGATAGGGCAGAAATCAAAAAAGGTTTCTAATAAGAAAATGAATCCAAATGTGTGGTTTGTATGGGAGGTACTCCCCCTAGTGGTCCGATTGGGCTGGTTCCGACATATGTCCTGCGTCTGTCTTGGAAACTGATAGTGTCCAAGAAATATAGAAGCTGAGATCGAAGGTATAATGCAGGCAGTATGCTTTGAACCTATTTAGTTGAGCAGCAGTGTACATATGAATAGTCAAAAATTCCATTGAAATTTCCATCAACACTCTCAATCGCGAAAAACTAAAAATGCATTTCTCTAGGTATGTACATCTTTGGGCCAGTAGAGGTTTCGTAATAATCAGGGGCGAACCGCAAGTTTGTGAAGCATTGGGCTAATACTACTTGGGGCTTGCCTAATTAATCAACTTATTACCACTTTGTTAAAAAACTAGCCATAATCATATATTGTTTCCAGAAAATGCCGCTCACTGAAAGTATCTGCAATCATGTTGAAAAAATTCCCTTTCAGGAGCCACAGGTACAGGTTACTTCCAAATGTCAACAACACCATCATTATTCAAAAATTTTTCGGCACCCTAGCGTAATGAGTTAATCATCCCATCCATACTCTCATGGGACCTCTCCGACGTGGCACTAGACGTTATTATTAACATATATTGGGTCTGGATGATTGCTCTTACTTGAATATCATTTTAACTATAACTGGAAAAAAACAGTTTCATTTTTAAATTTTAATTTTAATTCACATTCATTCAGAGAAAGATGATAAAGTAGTACAAAATAATTTCTTAATCCAAATGGAAAAAAAAACCACAAAGGGTATTAACGGTAAGACTTTTGGTAGCGGGCACGGGCACCTGGACCACCAAACTTCTTTGGCTCGCAGCGACGTGGATCACCAACTAGCAAAGTTCTGTCGTACTGGACAAGAATGTCCTTAATTTCCTTTTTGGAAGCTTCATCAACGACTAAAATATAGAAAAAAAAATTATTAAAATCACATAAAAAAAGACGTTTAAAAGGGAAAATAGGAATTAATAGCGCATTCTCATTAATGATTAAAAAGTTCATAATTTTCTACAAGAAATCACAGGGAAAAGAAGTAATTGAGGGGTGTTGTTGTGGTAGAAAGTGATTCACATGCAGCATTTTAACAGAGACAGAAATATTTGTATGAGAGTTATACGATCCAGTAATTCTAGAGCTTTGAAATTTACATGGTTGGTGGTGAATGTGGACACACTTTCCAAAAAAAAAATTTCTAATATGAACATAAATTGGAATTTGTATGGGAGTTCGTTCGATAGTGCAAAATCGAGAACATGAATTTTAATAGATTGTTTGTATGTTTGTTTATCAAGAACCTGAATGTTAATGGATGGTTTGTATAGGACGTACCATATTGAGCTGATTCGGTTGGTTCCGACAAATGTACAGCCTAGTAAAAATGTCGAGCAAAATTTCAGCTCTTTAGCTCAAAAAATGAGTGACTTATGGGCATACATACAGACAGACGAGCTAATCCGAAATATAAATACTTTATGGGGTCCTTCTGTCTGTCACAATATTCATAACATACTTATAATACTATTCACAGCGGGAAGAGTATAGAAATAATCACTGCGAACACTTGTATAAAATTTTAATTTTTCGATCATTGTGAATGGCTATAAAGACTTGTTAAAGTGGCTTCATCCAAATAACAGTATAAGCCCTGTCAATTGGCAATATTGATTACCACAATGATTAATTTTCCTTGCTTTTTTCATTCATTAGACAAATTTAAATCTAACAAAAATCTGGAAGAAGGCAAATTCATGAATTGTTTATAAGTTTATAATGTATTTGCATCATCACCCAAAACTGTTAAGCATTAAACACAGTTTGGTTGGTATATGATGAAAAGAATTTAATCTTCCTTTTATTAATCTTTCGCAGGATACAAAATCTCCAACAAAAAACCTTTAAAAGGCATTTTGAAACAATTATAAAGTAAAAATTTGTATTATTGCTTACATTTCTGGTAGAAGGCTACTAAGGCCTTAGAGATAGCCTGACGAATTGCATAGATCTGGGCAACATGTCCACCACCGCTAACGCGCACCCGAATGTCAACGCCACCAAATTTCTCCTGGAAAAAATCGAAACTTTTAACATTTCCAAGACAAAATAAAACTTAAAAATTATGCATTTATTTCATATATCTGCCATTTTAGTTAATTTCACTTGTATTCAATTTCGGGATAAGTGATTCTCTCTTCATGAATATTGCATATATATTTATATATAAAAATAACAATTTAACATTTCAAACACACCTTTCCGAGCAACAAAAGCGGCTCCTGTAATTTGTACTGAAGGACTTTGGGTTCAATTTGGTCCAATGGACGCCCGTTCACTTTTAGCAAGCCACTGCCGCGTTTGCAGTACGCAACAGCTGTGGCAGTTTTCTGCAAAAGGAAAGGAATTAGTCGGATGCGATATCTGAGATTTGGACACGTGCGAACAGCATTTTATATTAAGCTTACCTTGCGGCCAAAAACTTGGACAGCTTGAACTGGTTCTCTGCGCTGTAACGCAATCATTTTATAATCAATTATTCACAATTTGTTCACATTTAGAAGTTATTCATAACTGTATTATCTATTTATAAATTACCTTTTGCTGCATTTCGTTGGCTGAGTTGAGTAAAAAAGAGCGGAAGTTATGCACTGAACAGTAACTACGAATTTGGTGATGACAATATGCTACGTTATCCAATGACCACCACACTTCCGGTGTTGCCACATAAAACAGAAATAAATCCAGATTTCATTACATTTGACTGATTAAGTAAAAGTTGATACCATTTCGCATTAAAAAAAATACCGACGCAGTGGCGCTGCATCATGAATGCTCATTCAAAATGCAGATTGCCTCTTCCAGTTAAAATCATTACCAGCTTCAACATGCTGACGCGCAAAAGAAAAAGGAAAATAGACATAAGTCACCACAACACGTCGCAGCTCTTGCTGAAAAGTGCTGCCACAATGGCCAAAAAGTTCTGCCACTATGACAAACAAGTTGGCAGCGTAATCTTCACTTCGGTGCTTAAATACACACCAGCTTTTTCTATGGTCGTTATAAAATATCATATCGTTATATAAAATCATTTCGTCTGCATTTGACCGCTTTCGTGATGCAGTGCCACTGTGAACGGGCACTATATTTGCTACAGAAACAATTCTTTGTGACTTCTTTCTGGTTCTGTCGCAAAATGAATATTAAAAATTTGTAATTTACGCTCAATTTTCTGTTTACATTTCATATAGATTTTTTTTCATTTGCATTTTGGCCAAAAAACCGTAAAAAATGCTGAAAAAAAATTGGGGGTGTGCCATTTTACACATGATAGAAGTGAAATTTCTTAAAACCAGATAGAGATAAATCAGCTCAGTCTGTCAGTCCGTTTGTATATTACTTTTGGTTTCATTGTTGTTGTTATGGCTATTTCTGTGCCTGTTTCTGTTATATGTAACAACACCCTTAAAAACAGAAACAGACCACACACAAAAGTTTGGTTAATGTTTCTGAATCTGTTTCTCTTTTGTGCGGCACCAGGACTTTTCGCGCGACCAGCCTGCCAATTTGTTTAAATCAATTTCCAACTCATTCGGACAGTGTGTTGTAATTTTTAGTTAAAGTGTCTTAAATAAAGTTGGCATTTCAGAAAAAGTGAGAAAATTGATAAGAAGTAGTTTGGCCTGGAGCTTAGAACATTTTATAAAATCGTGGTGTTTAATGGGAGTTTCAAACATAATGGAAGCCATTATACCAAAGCAAAATATAAAAGAACTAAACCAAAAATTAATGCAAACTGACAAACTCAATATAAGTGATGAACGCGAAGAGGGCGAAATTATTGACGACTACGAGTTGATTCTATCGTCCGAAGAAGAGTACTCAGTGCGAGAGCGTATGCGGGAGTTGGAGGCAACAAACAATGAAATTGAGCAAATTGCAGAAATCTCGGGAAGTTATGCTAATAATTATAGTAAGAAAAATGATCAATATGACTTCTTCATTGAGCACTATCAAAAATTGCTTTGACCTTGTTGGATGAGATCGCAACTGATTTGATTCAGTTAAAATTTGACTCAACAAGGAAATCTCGGCTATATACTTATGTGTCTGAAGAACTCAGTTCAGTTAAGATATAAGTCAACTAATATTCTTTTATACTCTCCATCCATACATTTTAGATTATTGTTCTAGTATTAATTTTCATGAAAAATATCAACCATACAAGCATTTGAAACGCGATGAATATGTTATATCCGATATCTCGTCTATATCATCGGACGAATTTCATGTTTCGAAAAAGAAGAGGCATAGAACAAAGAAAAACAGATCTAAAAGAATGGAGCAAACCTGTAAAAAGGAAATTTCATCTAAACATGGGAAGAGACGGAATCATTTGCATCGTTCAGAGAACAAAAAACCCCGACGAAGTGTATATATGAACAAACAGAGGAACCGAGAATCGAATTTATCAGAATTGAAAAATAATGTTTTGATGAATAGAGATATAAATTACTGGGAAGATGATAATGACTACATAATGAATGGAATAAACCGTGAAGAGTTACGTTTTGCTTTGGCACATGATACAAAACGTGATGCACCTATCGGGTCTCTTAAAGAACGCCTTCAGAACAAATTAAGCACTATAAAATCAGTTGTTCAATGTCAGCCAGAAACGAAAAAACAAAATCAAAATCAATTACCTCATAATTACAATGGAAATCAAGATAGCGAGAAAGGCGTTGTAATCGATTGTGAAAGCAATGGTGGTGACTCAATGGAGGAAAGCGAATTGCGATTAATTGCATTAAAATCTGCAGTATTGAATAAGCATAATCTGCGGAAGAAACGAAATGCAGAGATGGCATACTCACCAACAGACTTCATTGAAAGTGAAGAATATAAACATATTGACGAATGTGACATAGATGACATTATGGAGATAAGTCCAGCTGAGTCGCCATTAATAGAGATCAGAGATCCACTTGATGAAACTTCCGTGAATATGAAACCTGTCGATATGGATATTGTAACAAGTGAAGAAAGCGATAACGGAAGAACTCAAAATAGTAATCCAGAATTTCAGTGGCCCCTAGCTGGCAACAAATTTAACAAAATTAATGATTTGGATCTAATACTACAATGCGGTCTTTATGTTTCTGGACTAAAGCCAGGGGACTTGCATAACATATTGGAAGACGAAGAGCCGCCTCCACCGCCACCTTTTCACATTTCTGAAGAACAATTGGATGAGAATAGTTCGAACAACTCTTACAACTTTGACACAAACCACCCAACCTTAATTGTGGAGAAACAATCAATGAACAATAAAAACATAAGTGATTTTACAGAATCTAGTGATGAAGAGGAGAAAGCGTTGAGAGCGCTTTTGTTGTCAAATCATAAATTCGTAAAACGAGATATTGAAATTGTAGATAAAGTAAATGAAATGCAACCTCAACCGGTAAAAGAACTACTCGACTCAGTGTCTCACACTACAGAAACGAAAACCCAAAAAAGCATTTCTTATGATGAAAATGAAGACCCTGAAGAGCTAAGGTCACTACTGTTGCTCAGCATGAAAAACAAAGACAATCATGGTCATCGATCACCAAATTTACTTAAAGATGCTGTAATGCGATTTCAGTTAAATTCAGAAGATAGTAATTATTTGGTGTCCATATCTAATGAAATCAAAGCGTCGCAAGGAAAATATTGTAATGCACTGCCCATGAAAATTATAGAAGATGAAGAGAAAATCCCTCTCCCATACCGCCAAATTTTCAAGAAAACAATACAGATCGTTCAAATATTAGTAAATCTACATGTTTTGATAAGGTCTTGATCGATGCTGTGCCGCCGAATGCAGAAAAGCTTGCTAATTCTATCAATTGCAAAAATATAGTTGAATCAAAATTGTATACCAAAAATGAAGCAATAAGTTCTGCGTCACAAAAAATTGTGCTTAAAAACCAAACAGAATCGAAATTTGTCTCTTCGGATGCAGCAATACTCAATGTAAAACCATTAAAAAGTGTACGAAGTTTTACTAAGCCTAAAGATACTTTAATCAGCCCCACCAATCCAACCTTAAAGATTGTGAAACCAAACAAGGTGATTAACAAGAATTCAGATATAAATCCAAAAACATTTATGACAACAAAGGATGAGGTAGAAAGTACAAATTACAGCCGTTTATTAACTAAGGCAGACTTATCAAAGATTAAAGTTAAAAAAATGGTAATTAATCTGTCCAATTTGACAAGTGAAAGCGAGGAAAGTAGCTTTTCGGATGACCAAAATGAACAAAATATGGTATTAGAGCCATTACCCCTAACATATTCCGATAATGCTAGTCCCATAAGTTTGCCAATGGAGAGTCCTTGTGCGACACCTCCACGTTCAAGCACGCCGAGTATCGAAAATACAGAAACGCCGGTAATTACAGCAAATTTGCGTAAATCTGCTATGACTGAATTTTTTGAGAGGAAATTAGATGATTTCCTTAAGCAAGCTCGTTTTAATGTGGAAAAGTCATCTGGGGCGGGGAAAAAAATCGCAGTTGGTAGAACTGAAAAAGAGAATTCAGACTCTAATATGAATGGTTCTGTTGGCATCGTGACACCTTTGGTAAGTTCAAAAGAATGAAATAATAGGTTATTCTAATCAAATATGTTTCTTGGATTTTAGGCCGTGCGACATTTGCCGGCAGCATCCCAACAGGAATATCGATTCCTTGTAGAGCGAATGAAAATTTTAGAAACGAAAAGAGTTTAGGTCATTAAATGTCAGTAACAATAAAGGAATCAAATTAACACCGAAAGCGATTCTTGGTGTTGAAGAAAAGTCCCATCCAGCCACTTATACTGATTTCTTTTCTGCACGGAGAAATGAAACAAATGACAGTTTACAGGGGCATTTGGGTAAAACTTTAACTCCAAAAACTGTAAATCAAAGTTTATCTGCAAAAAGTGCGATCCCGAACACTGTTTTATCAGCTTCACAAACAAAAGCTATTTCACAAATTTTGGATACTCAAAGTGCCATTCCATCGTCAAAGTCAGAATATTCGTTGCACAGCAATGAAAGAAGTTCATTAATAAATTTAAAGAAAACACCACCATTAGTAATGCCAGCAGCCTCTCTTCAGTTGTCAAGTGCAAAAACTGAACTGAAGAAGTTATCACAAAACAAAAACACAAAAACTTGCTCAGTATTTGCACAATCATCAAATGGAAATAGTAGCAAATCTGTACAACAAATAAACCCACCAAAAAATGATGCTTTTGTAGACAAGTCAGTGCAGTTGAAGTACTCAGAAAAAAATAGTCTTGACAAATCGATACTCGTAAATCAAACAACATCCGATAGACTGCACACTTTAGAATCGTCATATACAAGTATTGGGTAAATAGTAGTATCGATTTCTTTATAATTGGTCTTAATTCATTATTTTGTCTTTTAGATCCGATATGATATCGCATTTAAATAAAACTCTCGTCATGGTGGAACAAGCGAAAACATCGAAAATTGCAAGATTACGTCTTGACAAACGTTTGAAAGAACTACATAACGAAGTCAACGACGTGACGCTCAAACTTAATTATGAAAAAATGAAAGTCTCCCAAATTCAGCCGCATATTCACCAATCCAATGATTTATTGGCGCAATTAAAAATGCGCCGCATTAAATTATATGACGCTGCAATGCATCTAGGCAAAACTATCCAAGGCACCTCCGAGTACAGGTACTTCACGCAGATCGAACGAGTAATTCAGAAGGATCTTGAGAAGTTACTGTGTTTAACTATATTTAATTTCCGTTATAAGTTTGATTGTTTTTACCAACAAACAACGTTCCATTAGTCTCATTTTTATATTGTTATAAATATAGATATTCTCTTTTCCAGATTATACGATGAAGCCACGACTGAAATTTCACAAAAGTATAATAAACTATCAAGAGAAATTCAACTTTTAAATTCCCTAAAAACATTCGATGATATAAAAGCCATCGAAGAAACAGGCAATGTGGATCGAAATCAAATTGAGACTGATGAAACTATAAAATACTGTGAAAATAAAAATATAAGTGATACCATTGAAATTATAGATTTTGCTGAAAAGAATCAACTCACAGAAGTAAAGGAAAACTCAGTTGAGAACAGTGAAAACAATGTAAAAATGGATGAGAATTGTATAATTCGTAAATTAACAAATCCGAATCAAGAAACCAAAGGGTCGGGTCATTTGATATGTAATTCTGAAAAAATCTATGCAAAGAATGCAGTTTTAAGTGACATCAATGTGCATATTGCGCCGAGCGAAAATCTTCCAAAGAACTTAAATAAAACTAACTATAATTATAAGGTGCGTGTTGAACGTCTATCTGTATATAAATTAAGTCCTAACAAGAAATTAATGGCTGGGCGACGAGCTGTAATTTTGAAAATGCGTTTAATTTGTAATTCTTGATTATTCTCTTAAAATGAAATGCAATACAGTATAAATATGTAATATTTTACTATCTGTTTAAATTAGTTTAGTTACTATTAGAAAATTATTAATCGAATAAATGAGTTTATTTTTAGAACCAGCCAAAAGAACCACAGTATACTGAGCCCAGCTTCAAAGTACTGATAAACCAACAACTAAACAATATCCCAAAGAAGCATTATAATTATATATCACCGTTACAACTACAAACCGATTCTGAAAGGTAAACTAAAATTTTAAATTTGATTTCATCTCTCTACTATTGTATACGTTTTATAGTTCTGTGAATCCTGATCGATTAGTTTGTCCTTATGATTTAATGGGTAATTGTGAGGACACTGAATGCTCTTTCTTGCATTTATGAGAACTTAAACCTATCATAAGGAGGAAACCAAAAAAGAAAACTTGTTTTCCGACAACTCACTAATCCAAAAGTAAACAGAAAATCGTATTATTTTCATTTTTATTCAATGCATGCAGCGAAAATTTTAAACTTTATTATTATAGTATGCTTCGGCAAACGTACTGGGTAAGTTTTAAGATTCGTGCAACTAATTTTCTAAATGTTGCTTTCAGCGATACGGTACAGTAATCTAAAGATAAACCTGCATAATTTTGTATGATTAGTGTGTTCGCGCTGCAAATTATTGTGCCTTTTTAAGAATATGGAAACTACATTTATTTGGTTTCTGTTCTCGGTGTTATTAAATCAAACGAAAAAATCATAATTTAAAGTTGAATTGAGATAATATTGGTGTAAGCCATGGATTTATCGGAAATTGTATAGACACTATTCGTAACAAAAATAATTGTAGATTTTAGAAGATAACGTTATAAAAAAGAATTATTAAAAAATAAAGATTTAATCAAAAAAAAAACTTTATTTTTCTTATCATAAGTGGATACAAATGAGTATGTTACATGCTCTGAAAACTGTCAGAAATTATTTTTTTTTTTTGCTTTTATTAAGGGGCCCCTATTTGCTCTAAACTTCGCTTATTTTCTGCGTAAAAATATGTAAAAATCGCCAGGTTTTAACATTCAGTTCATAAGAACATTTTTTAGAAAGAATGAAATTGCCAGCTTACTGACTAAAGGCCTGGGAAGGCCTAAAGCGTTCCCTGCTCCTGCTCTATTACACTAAAGAGCCAAAATGTAGGCTTTTGAATCTCCGGATTGGGGTTGCATCGGTCAGTGGTCCGATCAAAAGTTGTTGTGTGCCAACAGACGGTTGTTATATCGGCTAGTGTGAAAGGCGATCTTTTCCTCAACTACCGCCAGGTTCATATCTCTCAGCGGTGTTGAGCTCCTAACATATCATACGCATCCTGTCGTTAGGCGCAATGCCTTGTTCTGCAAGACTTGTACTCTATTCCGTTGAGATTTTGGTGAGGTTCCCCGTACCTATCTCCATATAAGTGATTTGGGCGTAGAGTGTGCGCTTATCCAATGAAGCCTGTTTAATATGTTTCGGCAGCTAAGTAACAATGACGTAATGTGCTGACCAAAAGTGAGACTGTGCACCAGGATGAGACCTAGGTGAGTCACCTTCTTTGATTTGGCCATGGAGATGTAAAGCCGTTGGGACATTCCTTCTCAGAGTAAAGGACACGTTGGCGCATTTGGTACTGTTTATTTTCATTTCAACTTGTGTTTCTATGTTTCTAAAATGTGGAGGTATTCTTGGATCCCTTCTGCACCTTCGTACTCGCAATCGGAGCTGTAGTAGATACCGTCGGTGTAAGTAGTCAAAAACGATTTGTTTGGGTCGATGTACATTCCTTCAACAGAGGGACTAGCATATCAGCTAAAAGTGGAGAGAAAAAAATTAGACCTACCTTGAGAAAAAAAAAAAAAACAGTACGCGATTGACGGTGAAATCAACCCAAAGTAAGGTGAAAGGAGAGTTCACCTTAGCCAAGAGTTCCAGATGCCATACTCGTTCAAAAACCTGCTTGAAATCGACGAACACAGCGTTAAAAAACTTTTTTGAGTCAAACTTTGAAATGTAATTTTGGAAAAATCTATGAAAGGAATGCAGTTTGAAGTTTCAATGTGCATATTGCGCCGAGCGAAAATAAAGTCCTAAGCTGTAAATTTGAAAGTGTGTGTAATTTGTAATTCTTGGTTATTCTCTTAAAATTAAATTGAATACAATATAAATATGAAATATTTTACTATCTGTTTAAATTAGTTTAGTTACTATTAGAAAATTATTAATCGAATAAATGAGTTTATTTTTACAGATCGCCTGTTGCGTGTTAGTGCAAGCATGCTGTGTTTCTGTTTTCGGCGTTTGCCAATGTACGGTTGACGCCAGAGTGTCCAACGCCTCTGAAGAGTGCTAATACAGGAAGCAAGGCGATCAGTCGATGTTACAATTGCAACTGTTTTGATCACTTCTCCGTTGAATCATGCTGCAGCCTGTCGTTTTAGTTATAAGACATCATCCGGTATGCCTGAAAATTCTGCGTATGTAAGGTATTTTAATTTTAAATTTCAATGTTGAACTAATATTTTATTAACTCTAGAATGCGTAACAGACTCTCGAAGCCTAATGTTTTTTTTTTAATTTTTTTTTGCATTGAATACGAGTTAATTAAATGTACATGGAAAAATATTTGGATTTATTAAAGATTTAAATGAATTTGTAAAACTGGAGTTGTTGATTGTTTCTGAGGAGCGCATCTATAATTTTAGGTAAAGATATTTTACAGAAAAGTCGTGCTATAATTGTATGGCAAAATTAAAGTATGATTTGACAGGCCTAGGTAACAAAAAAGAGCAGGAATTAGTTTACGAAGGTGATTTTGCAAACGAAAATGTTGTTGATTGACTACGAAAAAGAATCTAAGAGCTATTCTGTTGGACAAGCTCTGACGTTTGAAGAGATAGTTAAATTTGAAAAATTGTTTAAAAAATGTTTCCACTGGGGATGTGTGAAATGAAGATAATAGTTAATGATACTAAACCATTTAGTTGTCATCCTCGTCATCATTCATATGCAGAGAAGGGTCAACTACAAAGCATACTGGATGAATATTTAAGTAAAGGGTACATAAGTCCGAGTTAGTTAGAGTTCTTGTCTCCAATCGTGTTGGTAAAAACCCCGACAGGCGAACTTAGTGGAAAAGAAATTGGAGCTAAGGCTTGATAAATGCGTGTTTTTTAAGAAAAATATAAAATATTTAGGTTAGAATAGGCCGATGAAAAATGCATAGAGGCAGTTAAAAATGTTCCGGTTCCAAACAAAACTAGCGAAGTGCACAGTTTCTTAGGACTTTGTTCCTATATTCGTAGGTTTGTCAAGGAGTTTTCGATCGTTGCAAAGCCCCAGTATGATTTAACGAAGAACGATAGGACTTTTAGTTTCAGAGGAGTTAACAACGTTTGAGGTTCTTAAGTGTAAACTAGTAAATTCACCAGTGGTAGCGTTGTACAGTCCAAATGATGAAACGGAGCTGGATTGTGATGCAAGTTCAGTGGGCTTCTGTTCGATTTTATTACAAAGAGGGATGCCGAGTCAAGGTATCATAGCTTTGAACTCGAAACGTTGGCCATAATATACTCTTTGAAGCGCTTCGGAGTATACCTACAGGGGATAAAATTTGAAATTATAACGGACTGCAATTCATTAACAATGACCCTAAATAAAAGTGATATTAGTCCAAGAATTGCAAGGTGAGCGTTGGAGCTCAAAAATTATGATTATAGGCTGGGAAGAGGATGCAGCATGTAGATGCACTAAGCCGGTGTACGAACGTAATGGTGATTGAAACTAACTCTTTCGAATAAAATATTGTGGTATGTCAAGGCAGAAATGAAGATATTGTAAATATAAACACTATATTAGAAACTGCAGAGCACAGCCGCTATGAGAAATAGTGTTCTCTTTAAGTGTCATGACGATATAAGCCATGTAGGGGTAGATAAAGTGTTTGAGATTATTTCAAAAACGTATTGGTTCCCAAAAATTAATCGGAACACCATATAAACAATTGTCTTCGTCAAAAAACGGAAAGCAGGAGGGATATATTCACAACATCCCTAAGAGTACTATCCCTTTCAATATGATACATATCGTCCATTTTTGGCCAATAACGTGTAAGGGGAACACAAAGAAACATATTTTTTTTAATAGTCGACGCAAGTAGAAAGTTTGTGAAATTATACGACACGAAAACAAGGGAAGCAATTATTGCACTTAGCAGTTATTTTAGAGCGTACAGTAGGCAAAAATTTTTAGGCACTTGCCTTACGTCGAATGAATTCTGTGAGTTTCCAGAATTAAGGAACATTCGCCCAAAGCGAATGGCTAAGTCGAAACAATTATTTGTAGTTTAGGGCCCATGTTAGCTAAAGTGGTCGACTCAGGAAAAAATTTTAGTTTGGAAGAGGCGCTAGAAACGATTGAATTTGCAATGAACAATACGGTGCACAGAATGATAGCTCAGCATCCAAACGTGATGTTGCTTGGAGTAGGACGGAAAGGAAACGTAGTGGATTACCTAAAAGAAAATATAGAATGGGAACAGGAATTACACAGAGGTCTGGAGGTGGTGTTGGCTGAAGCATGTAGTAATGAGATGCAATTACAAGATTGTAAAGAAAGTGTCTCAAACAAAACGAGGAAAAAACCAAATTATATTGTATAAACCGGGATTATGTTATTGTAAAAAACTTCGACGCCCACGTAGGTGTGTCAGAAAAAAACTTGTTCCAAAGTTCAAAGGATCCGCAAGGTCACGAAGAAAGTGGATAATGATAAGTATGTGGTGGAAGATGTCGATGGATATAAAATCGTAGACGTCTTTTTGTGCATGCTAATCTCAGAAACGGCTTGACCAATTGGAATGCGGTTTACACTGGTGTTTTGTAGAAAACTTCCTCTAACATATAACGTGTATGTAATCAAAATCGACCAACTAAATCAATTAATTATAATAAATTTTTCATACAAAAACAAATAAACTAAAGAATATTTTTTAGTTGGCTTTGCTAAATAGCGTCAGTATATATAATAATAAATAGCTTCAGTCTGATACTTGTAAATAAAACACACAAAGAGAAATAGGATGGTAGAATCTTTATTAAGTTCTGAAAGAACATTCTCTGACCTTTATTTGTTGAAAATAATTTTATTCAAATGTTGGCTGCGACTACGCCTTATGTGGTTCATTCGGGAGGTCCAATTTTGGATCACTCTTTCCAGCATTGCAACCGGTATCTGCCCAATTACGCGAGTGGTGTTGACTTCTAGGTTCTGGATGATAGCTGGCTTATCGGCGAAGACTTTTGACTTCACATAACCCCAGAGGAAAAAGTCCAAAGGTGTGGTATCACACGATCTAGGCGGCCAATTGACATGACCGAAACGCGAAATTAACTCCTCGCCAAAACGATTTCTCAATAAAGTCACTGTGTCGCGCGCTGTGTGTGCGTTGGCCACATCCTGTTAGAACCAAATATCTTCGACACTTCGGGCTTTAACTTTAGGCAACAAAAAGTTCGTTATCATGGTGCGGTAGCGGGCGTCAATGACGGTAATGTACTGTCCGGCCTCATCTTTGAAGAAATACGGACCGATGATTCCACCAGTCCATAAACCACACCAAATAGTTCATTTCTGTGGATGTGACAGTAGAGAGATAGTCTCTTCAGGTTGCTCCTCATCCTGTTCCGTTGGGATTTTGGAGCGGTTCCCCATACCTATCTACACATAGGGGATTTGGGCGAGAGCATCTCCTGCTGATACCCAATGAAGCCTAATATTCATATGACTTACCAGAAGGTCGGCACCTCTAACTTTTTTGCTATGAGCAATCAGCATCTCCAGAACTTTTCTTTCACATCAAGGAAAGGCGCATTCTTTTCAAAACTGTGTTTTATCAATAAAATATAATTTAAAAAATATTTTCTCTTTTTGAGCCTTATGGAAAATATGTAGTGTATTAGAAATATTCGTCTAGATTTTAGCTGATTTTCAATGTAAAGATAGCATAGCAGTAAATAACGAATCTTGAAAGCTTTCCAGACTTATACATTTCAAACATATACATGTACAACTTGGTTATTGTCTTTTTAAAGTCTTAAGCATAAATATAACGAGGATATTATGTGTCAATTTTGAGAGATGTATTATAACATAGTCAATATTATTTTAATCACAGCCAATTCAGAACAACAGTGGTTCTTAAAACATCTTTTTTTGGACATTCCTAAATTAGTTAATACGATTACTTTTGTTGAAACGCTCATTTAGTTTCCTCTTCAAACTCCTATTGGCCGACGTCTTCGTTGGCGAAGAATACATACTTGTTGCACCAATCCTTCACACTATCTTCATTGGCACAACACAATGGATAAACAATCTCAGATTTGGTCACTTTAGCACAACGCATACAAAGTTCCATTGTGGTCGAATCCAGATCACATTGCTGCACCTTTCTTATCGTCTCCGGCGATAAATCATCGTTGTATTCATTAGGCGCCATCGAGTTGATCTTAACATCATTCTTCTCATTTATGTTAGAAGGTCTGCTATGTACGTTGTTGGGTGTGATGAGTATTAAAAGTGCGACCAAAATAAATGGCTGACGAAACATCTACAAGATTATTATTACATATAACACATTTAATACACAAAAAAAAAAAAATTAAATTACCACAATGGGTAAATAAAACAAGTAAAAAGAAGGTTAACTTCGGCTATTCCGAAGTTGATATAGTCTTCACGCACCTCCTAGAAAATATTTTTGCCTACGCTTCTGTGATGGAGCATTCAGAAATATATGATTATGGATTTGATAGCTCATACAGCATTATACTAACCAAATTTCAGTTCGATAATACCAAATACAAAAAAGTTTTTCTAATCGGAATATCAATTTGAATTTGGTTTTGTATTGGAGCTATACGATCCAGTAACTCCAAGGTGCTAAAATTTACACGGTTAGTGTACATTGCTCAGAAACTTATAATGCAACATTTTAATTTGAAGTTGGTAGTTGAATTTTAATGGTGGGTTTGTATGGGAGGTACCCTTCATAGTACCTAGACTGATTCGACTCAGTTTGACAAATGTACAGCGTCGTCATGGCTAAATTACAATACTATTCACTGCGTGAAAATATCTGTTTTACCGAATATTCAATACTTTTGGTTAAATATTGTATTATGCAATATAAATAAATATGAGTATAGGTACATAAACATAAAACGACTAGGCAAGCATATAAACGAAACTGTACATATTTGTTATAAGCAACATTTTATTATTATTATTACTACTATGTTACTAACATAAGGTGTAATAAATAAGAAATTAAATCAAGCCATTAAAATTCATAAAAGGAAGAAAGTATGTAGAGTAAACCAAATTTATTGCATTAAAAAAATGTGTCGTTCGCATCACCATGAACATAACAGAAAAAAAAAAAATAAAAAGAAATGATTTTTTAATAATTGTCTTTGTTGATCTGGTCATTTTTATATATAGCAAGTATAGTATATGAGGTCCCAAATGCACGGTTCTAAAAGTTACAAACATCTATCCAAAGTAATAATATCTGTGCACACTATTGTAAAAAGTTATATACTTGTAGATATAACTTCACTTATAATGAAATAAAAGAATAACAGATCTTGTGGGTTTTGAAATCTTTTTTCTTAATGATTATATTTGGTCACAAGTCAAAGGTATGTACGTACGTATATTTTGAATAGAGCCTATTAAAAAACTATTTGATACGTTATATTTTATTGGATTTGTTTTTAACTCACTTCTTAAAAAATGTATTGTACTTTTTAATTTTTTATAACTGCAATATTAAACCGGATTAGTAAGATCGTTTTTACTTTATTTTATTCTTAAACAATGTGTGCTACCAGATCGTATTTTCAATTGCTACTATTTTAATTCTCCGTCAATAACTTTTTATATGATATTATGCTATCATCGATAAGCCATCGATCGTTTCGGAACGAAAAATTCGGAATTACTTCGTGTCGCTCTGTGTAGTCATCAAGCATACGATTCTTATTTAATCTAATTGGAGAGTGCGATAGCCTCTTCCATCGCCAAAAATTCAAATTGGGCGCGACTTAAAACGATGTGGATGAATTGCCATAGTATCTTGATTTTTCACCCACATACCAACCTGTTCAGCATTCTCATTTCATGATTGCAAGGCTGTCTGGCGATAACAGCTACTGACGGTTCGAATGATGTCTGCGTTGTTGATTAAAACTTTTAAAAACGTAATTAATTAGCAATTTTGGTAAGGTATATCTGATAAAGTGTTAAATTTTACAAAAGATATACACATACTATGAGAGAGTTGAATACGAAAATAAAAATGAAATGAACTTTGGTTTCACCGTGGATTGCAAACATGAAATGTATTTCTTTGAAAATGTTTACAAATACAGATGAAATTCGATTAGCCCGTTTATGTAATAACATTTATTTATAGTACTTCGATTATTTCAAATATGACAAGTATCGTTATTGTTAGCTAAAGGAGTAAAAACATTGTCTGGAGAAATATTGCAATTTTTAACAACTTTATGTGGTATTTATTTTAGTTCTTGGTGTTGGCTAGAAAAAACACGAATCTACTTCGTGAATTTAGTAATGACTATTTATTAATATACATTATCGCGTTCACTATGTTATGGTGCAAAGCTAGGTTAATCTCCGGAATTCACTTCCGCTTCACACTGCATAGAATGAATCTTTAAAGATTCCTATACATACTGCATTGATAAGTTCAAAACAAAAGATGTTTACAGCATTTCTACATATATACGAGGTGTGACTATAAAATAACAAGATCAATATTTCTACAGAAACTTAAACAAGCGCCAATCTCGTACGACCGACAGCTTACAACTGTTTCGTAAAGCCTTCTTTTCCGATTACCACTCGTCCCATGTCGGTAAAGGTATTAATCTGGCTGATGTCTTTATTTGTAATCTGTTTTTAAAACTTAACCATTCGTCATAAAGCTGCTTCCGGAACATCATTCCATCACTATTTTCCACAATGTTCAATTTCCAATGAGCGTTCTAAAAATATTATGAGTACATATACAATATGTACGATCACATTGTATTTATACCCTTTACATTTAAAAGTTGTAAAAAGGTATAGTAAGTTAAGATGTGAAGACCTTATTATTTTAGACAAAAATTTAACAAGTCCGGATAGTTGTCGTTAGCGGGACGGGGAGAATCGATTTGACCATATTCTGAGCCAGAGATTGGCGATGTGATTAAAAAAAGAGAATGCCTTGTCGGCATACAGTGAGCAAGTGTAAAGTAAAGTCCGAACTCATAGTAAGTCGACAGCGTACAATTACTTGCATCCAACCACGTCGTCATCGTGTTTAATTCAAAAGTAAAGTTACAAAATAACTTCAATGTCCTTATAAGCTAGGCAAAAAATAATAAGTATGTTCAGGCAACAAATGGCCTAAACGCACATAGGCTTGAAAACACGTATTTCAAATGCAGGTGCCATGTTAAAATAAACCATCTCCGATTACTAGAAGAGTTGACCACAGCTGGTCAAAGTTCACTTAAAAAGCACCATAATTTTTGTTTTAAATTTTTTCATATACTTTGAAGTTACATATTTAAAAGTTTGTTGTTTTCAACATTATTATGTACATTTTTCACATGCATTAAGGAGTGACTACGACCGCTATGATTATGAAAATGATCACTGTGAAGAGACGAATCAATCTGACCATGTCTGTTTGGTTGAGGCTCGATTCATATCTATGAGATCTGGATTTTGAAATTTGATAAGCAGACTTGGATAAGCTCTGAAGCTGAATTTAATATCTTAATATTCAAACTGTTACGATTTCATGGCAATATGTTTTCGTGTTCGGTATTCATTAGATTTTTTCAGGATTTATATATCTTCAATACGGTGAGAGTGAAGAAGAAGAGCAGTTTTCGACTGAAAATATTTGGCTTTAGTCTTTGGCAAACCATTATAGTTACAGTTGTAAGATATTGATGAGATGTTTTAAGATATCGATGAACAATAAATAAAAAAATTTCAAACACCAAAATTTGTAAATTTTTGGTAATATCATTGGGTCATGCACCCATATTTATATTGTACTTTCTGTGCAATTGTCAATTTTTAAGCCTAACAATGGTTTTAACCAAAAATTTGCTAAACTTGTAGGTGTGAAAAATTTGAAGGAAAATCTTCCGCGAAAGGGGATGTGGCTCAAATATTACAATATTTTGTTGACAGAAAAGAAAACTAACATGGTAATTATCAGTACTAAGAATAACTTGGACATAATGTGACTTTGAGTAGGAAGCCACGTCGTCGAATCGAGACTATAATTTAAGTATTGTGAAGTACTAAGAGGAGGACTTCCGACTTTAATATTATCTAAATAAACTAAATCGTATATGCGAAAAATAATGAAAGCACTCAGAGTTGCAAGCCTGAGCATCTGGAAAGTTTATCGGATATTTACAAAAATATTTACAATAGATTTGAATGCTCTGGCTGCAAAAGACTTCCAACTTCAACTTCCTAGAGAGCAAGCCTCACTCGTACCAAATATTGTAAAGAGTGTGAAACTACTTCAGTCAGTTCTTTCGAAGTTTTTCGAAGTGTCAATGCAAACACGTGAGCTTTTAGAAGGTCATTGAATAGACACAGTTATTATTTTATTGAGTTGTATGAAAAGTTTGCAAATATTTACCATAAACCAATATATCATTAAAAAATTAGTATTTTTGAGTAAAAAGTCAGGCAAACTCAGGGTAGAAGAAAAGTTTTGAGCATTTTGGAAATATGCGAAAAAATCGAGTTTTTTTCCTTCACAAGAGCTATACAACTCGTGATTACAGAAAAGACAAACCGCTGCTCAAGATCAAGTATTTAAAAAATCCAGAATCATATAGAAAATAGTTCAAAGGGATGAGGTAGAAGCCTTAAGTTCTCGGGAAGAGCGAATAATTCTATGAATTGCCTCTTATTGCACAAAGACGGCTGCTAAATAAAAGAATTAGCCGGAGTAACGCCTTTGAACTGTGCAACGTACTATTTCGAATACGAAGCATCTAAATAGATTGAAAAATAAAAAAAGAAAAGAAAAAACACCTCCTAATGTCATTCGCAAGCAGAAACGACTCCAATTTGTGAAAGATTATATGCCGTGGACTGTTCAAACTGATACTCGTTTCAATGATTGGCGATCTGATCCGATGAAAAACGTTTTAAATTAGTATTACTTTCACGATTTGCGAAAAGAAGAAGATTATTTAAGTCGCCATCACAACCGTGAGTGCGGAGTTATGGTATGGGGAGCGAATACGCTTTACGGAACTATGGATTTAATTTTTGTTGAGCAGAGAATGAATAGCGTTAGTTTCAAATCACTAGTGGAATCTGTTTCCCAAAGATAAATAACTTTTTTGGACCGTTGCAATGGGTTTTCCAACAGGAGATTGCTCCTTATCACAATACTTGAGTCGTAAAATCGTTGAGGTAATGAATTGGCCACCATACTTTAAAGACCTAAGCATAATTGAAAATGTGTGGGGCTGGCTATCTCGCAATGTTATGAAGGCAGTACGAAGAAAAGAGTCGTTAAGGGCGGCAATTAAACTCGCTTGAAGTGAGATTACAGTGGACTACCTTAAAACCCTGTACGACAAAAATGTGGCAGCAATTACTATTTAATTTTATTTATACTAATTAAAATACTTAAATGTCCATTTTATAACCAAAACGGGCAATTTCTTTAGTGCGTCTATTCATTTGACCAAAGAAAAAGAAACAAATTTTAGGGACCATAGCTAATATTATCATTAAAAATGGAACAAAAATTGGATTAACATTAGGCGAAAACAAGGGAAAAAAAATCAAAATTTCAGGTATTCCAAGGTTGTCATACTCTTCACGCAACCCTAGAAAACGTTTTTGCGTACGCTACTGTCATTTCATATGCATTTGAACACTGACACCGAAATTATTTATATGGGAGCTATACGATTCCGTAATTCTAGGGTCTTAAAATTTCCATGATTGGTGAATATGGATCAGACACTTATAGTATCCTAATTTGAGTGTTAGGAAACATTTCAATAAACTTATGCTAGATATGGGCTAGTATGGGTAAATCACAGTGAATTCATTAACAACATCTTAAATGACCTGCAGTAGAGAATCCCAATTATTAAAATGAATAAGGTGTCTGGTTCACTGGTTTCTCAACTGATTCAATGGTGTAGGTTAAGGATTTCTCACTGTGGATAGTGGCACAGTCTGAACATGGGTCATTCTAGGTAGCGTTGACCTGTTGACGAGATAGTGCGTCAGCCACGAAGTTCTCTTTACATCGTTCATCGATAAACGCTTACCAACGTTTTATCTTTGCGTTCGTCAGTAAAAATGTTGAGGTTCTTAACTCCGTAAAGGTAATTACGTGCCCATACTATAGCGAGCAACTCTCATAGTGCAGTTCCCTATTCGGCATTGTCCTAGATATCATGGTTATAGGTTTTCCATCTTGAGACAACACCGCTCCTAAACATGTTGAGAATGCACCTATCGTCAAATCGAACGGCTTCCAGAAGTCTGGATCTGTTCCGTTCCGAAGCCAATATGTCCCTTAATGTGTTTGAATCTGTTCCGCGGACAGTTTAATGATTACCTTTTTTGATCGTTAAGCACTCACTCACATTCTCGCCCTTCAGGTCAAAGGTCTTGTTATATCCGTAGAAAGGGAAGACCTAATTTCAAACAGTGTTGTTGGTTGGATGTAATTCTTTATTGCTTGACATGACTTGATACCACCTCTTGAAACGATGAAACCAAGATACTCCACATCGGTTTTGAAGAATTCCGACTTTTTTACTGAGACTCTCATGTTGGCATTGTATAATCTTCGAAGTATCTGTTCAATGTCTGTAATTTTTGGACTTTTAGAAGTAAATTATATCGTCTACGTAGCTGTAGCAGGTCTTACCGATCTGTTTCTGAAAAATACCTGGTGCATTTTTCAGGTCGAAAGCAAGTCTGCAAAATTCATATTTGCCGTTGGTTACAGAGAATGGCTGCTTTTTCCCTGTCTCGAGCTGCCAGTTCGATTTGGTGAAACCCTGACTTTAAGACGAGAGTTGAAAATATTGAGAGTCTCCCATGTTTGACAATATTGTTGCCATTTTTGGAATTGGATACTTGTCATCAGTTGTCTTTGAATTGAGCTTCCGAAAGTCTATTAATAGACGTTTGTTTCTATTACCCAATTCGTCGACCCCGATTATGTTATAAAATAATTTAAGGGGGTCTAAGGAGTAAATCAAGAGCATGTGTTCTAACCTGCGAATCTCTTCACTATTGTCTAGTAAATTTAGAGCTAGGATGTTGTTAGGCTTTCTAGTTTATCCAGATACCTAATATTGAAGTTATTTCCTCTTTTACTTTGGATATGTTAAGATCCTTGTGAATATTTTTATTGGTTACAAACCAGGGAGCATTGCATCTCATTTTTAGTATTTTTGATTGATATTGTATATATATTATCTCAATGTTAGAGTTGCTTGCAGTTCCCCACAGTTGTATACCTTAAGTCTAAATCGGTTTCAGCATAGTTTTGTAAAATAATAATTTATTTCTCTAATTTAGTTTGGACTTTAGGCCAGTACATTTTTAGTTTTTATTTTTAGATGTTGAGCTTTTGCTTTAATGTGAGGTTTCCAAGTCAATCGACGATATAAATGCATTCCAAGGTTTTTGACAGTATTACTGACGGGTATTAATGACTGATCTATTGACACTCTAGGACGCGCCTGTTCCCTAGTTGTAAATGTTACGTGTTGATTTTCTTGAGTTGACCTTTGTGTTCCATTTATTCAACCAATTTTGCATCAAATCCAACTGGCTTTTTTTAATATTGGAGGCATCAACAGCGCTGTCTGCTGAAGCAAGATAGGCAGTGTCGTCTGCATAAGTAGCAACAGTAAGATTATTGTTCATAGGCATGTCTGCAATGTAAATAGTGTAAAGTAACACACTTCCCTGTGGAATTCCAGCTTTAATATAATAAGTATATGTCGGAAATTAGTTATGTGTTTTTCACATGGAAATATCTGTGAATTAAATATGATTTGAGAAACAGATAATATGAATTAAAATGAATTAATATTTTTCTTGGGGTATGTACATTCGATTTTTTCAGATCGATACGACAAAAAATAAAAAAGTTTTTCTAATAAGAACATGAATTCAAATGGGTGGTTCTTATGGGAGGTATACACCCGTCCGATTCGGCTGGTTCCGAAAAATGTACTGCGTATGGTAAAAAGAAAGTCAAGAATTTCAGCTCTCGAACTCAAAAACTGAGGGACTAGTTTGCATACATAAGGACGGACACACGGACAGATGGACATGGATTAATCAATTCGTCTAATCAAGCTGATCAAGAATATATATACTTTATGTGGTCTCTTTTTGTCTCCTTCTGCCTGTTACAAACTTAATGACAAACTTAGAATACTATTCACTCCCGTGAAGAGTATACAAAAGAGGATCAAAGAATATGTATTGATATTTTTTTTTTTTTTTTGCCATGCTTTGCTTTTTGAACAGCTCCTGAGCGATGCTTATGCAGTCTTTCTTTTGGTCAAAATGTAGCAATTTCATTGGGAAATCTCCTAGCAACATTTTAACTTGTTACAAAGCTTCGAATAAAATAAATATACTTCAAGAAAGCCATACAAATTAATTTGAGAAGTCTGCTTTAATAAAAAAAAAAGTAATAATTAAATTTTATATGTAAAATTTATTCTAGTTTTAATTTAATATTATTAAATCATTGGTCATATTGTCTATTTTTAAAGAGCGAGACCCACTTTTTGATCGTTTGTTTGTTTGCATTCATACGAATAATTAGGATTACTGATAACTTAATCAATATTATACTTATATGTTTGAGAATTTATTAGATTTCTTGATTTTATACATATTTTATATATAAAATAGTGCATATAATTGTACAAAACATTAAATAAAATTTAAGAGTCCCTTACAACTAAGTAATTTAATTACTGACTTGTCCAAAAACTTTTGATAAGATTAGAATAATCATAAAACAAATAATGTCCCAGACCGTGAACAATTAATGACAAGTTCTATTTACTCAAGTTTAATAGACCGGTTTCAATAACATTTTAATTTTCAGCACTAAGTTATTAAATTTATTTTTGTTTTAATTTCTGGAAATTTTACGATCACCGAAACCTTATCCTGAAATGAAGCTTTATATGAAAAACGTTTTTTGAGGCATTCCGCCAAGTGGTTTTCGTTTTTTTAAAGCGTTTAAGACGTGTTTAACGGCCCAACGGTATATTTTAAGGACAAATTCTCTTTCGATCTCTATCTTCACTTGAATCGTTAAATGTATGCCAAAATAAGATTTTTACTTTTTTTATTGTTTTATTATAACATTACATTATTGCAATTGCTTTTAACATAAAGTTTGCGAAATCAACAACTTCTTTGCGAAAGGTCGTTGGGGTTCGAAGAGCTGAAAAAGTTGCTTGCTTCAAAAACCTTTGCCTTATTTAGATAAGATAAAGAAATACATTAATTAAAGGGTACGCAAATTGGTTTTAAAAACTTTTTTTGTGATATGATTGTTTTAATTAGTGTTTAATTATACAAGTATATCAGCCAACTCAAATATGAAACAAAATTTAAAGACTACATTATTATTATAATATAATATAATCTTTATATATAAAAATTAATGTCGAATCCTGTACGAAAGCTCATCAACTGAAAACGACTGAACCAATTTTGAACATTTTTTTTTTTGTGTTGAATTTATGGGTCACCAAGATAGTTTATGTGTCAGTTGGGCTCGGTAGGTGGCGCTGTTGTCGAGATACAGGCACTTTTTGACCAAATTTCTAACATTTTTTTACCTAGTGCACACTATACTAAGCCGATTTTAATAATTTTTTTTAAAATGGCAAATGAATGCTAATGAAAATAGTTGCTTATTTTTTTAAGTTTTTAATTTTTAATATAATATTTTTAAGTGGGAAGTGTTTTTTTGTTTTCTACGTTTTTTCGTTTTTAATGCTTTTGTTGCTGTTATTGTTGTATTTTTCCGCTCTGAGTACGCTTGCTTTGTTTGTGTTTCAATTTTGGTTTCTTGATAAAAGAAGTGGGAGGGTCGCTTTGGCTTGTTTTTTGTTAAGTGAAGGTGAGTATATTAGTAAAATCAAAGTGATCCTTGCTCCAAAGGTTGAAACCATTGCACTAACAAGCAAATAACGTTATGCAGGAGAGCGATGGACATAAAATTTCTTCTTAATGTCATGACAACTCTAGATCAAAGCGACTATGATTGTGTAATACGGTGGTTCCGACCAGTTGTACGTAGGAGCTTATATGGTCCGAAACACAAATTTATGTTATTTTTCAATATTAAGAACCATTACACTAACAAACAAATAACGTTGTACAGGAGAGCGATAGACACAAATTTCTTCGTAATGTCGTGATAGATCAAATTATAAGAAAAAATGCCAGCAATGGCACGTCAAAACATCGATCGGAGAACTGTGTCGGAAGAAGAACGTAGCCAACGTTTGGAGGCAAAGAGTGAGAATTTCTCCGGAACAATCAATTCCGTTGAGAGTAGGCGAGAGGCGACAAAATAGGCGAGGAAACGTTGCAACGTTTGGCGTTTAGGTATGATGCAACTACTCTAGTTTTTAAGTCTTTAGGATGAGAACGTTTTAATCTTCTTCTTCTTATGCCGGATGGATGTTTTCTGGCTGCTATATTTCCTTGATAGTGCCTGGATTTTGTCAACTAACTTCTGGAAGTCCAGATCTCTTTCTATGTCAACGATTTTTCTAAATGTTTTGTCCTGAAAAACTCGAATCCTAACTTAATTCGAATTTGGCCCAATGCAATAAATCTGTTTTCCATATCTCCAACTGGGGCCTAGAATATATTTGTATATTAGCACCTTGTTCCGAAGTGACAGTTTATTTCGAGAATGCAGTAGCTAACTCATCTTAACAACCTCAGCCTTAAGCGAAACCACAATTCCTGCAATGTGCGATGTGAAAGTAAGACACCTGTACAAGTATCAGGTATCTACAGTCCGTATGATATTCTACGCATTGACAAGTTAGAGATAATCCTGGAGAACTCTGGCCTTGACAATCTATCACACAAAAGGATCTGTTGGATAAAAAGCTTTTGCTAATCTCAAACAATTGTGGAGGGAGAAGCTTATTTGCTTTGAAAAGCAGTCGCTCATACCAAACTCTGTCAAAAGCTTCTTTAACGTCTAGGAAACAGCGATTGTGTACTCATCTGCCTCAAAACTTTCCAGAATAAAGTTTAAGGGCTTGGTTAACTTTTCCAGAATGCTGCGTTTCCATCTTAAGCTAAATTGGAATTTTGGAATAGCATCTTATCCTTGAGTAGCTCAGAATTCTCTTTAAAAGACATCTTTCTAAGACTTTTCCAAAAGATGGGAGCAAGCTAATTGGTATGTAGGAGTCCAAATGGGCTGAATTTTTATCAGGCTTGTGGATCACTACAATTTGAGCCCTTTTCCATACAGCCTATCTTAAGGACTAAGTTATATAATCAGGAAAAGTAACGCCTTAAACAGTAGCAACATGATTGTTCTGTTATCAGCTTGACGGTTTTAAAAATTATGAATTACGCTCTACACCTCTTATAGATTAGGAGGTACCAGGGGAGTCATTTGAAAGGGGGCTGCAAGCTCTTTCCTTACTTATTGTATCCGTTCTGTAGATGTATTGTTAAACGGTTGAAAACGCTCCATAAGATTTTCTGCGAAAGCTTCAGCTCGATTCACCGTTCACCTCGCCCAAGTACCATCCGTTTTTTAACACTTTGCCTTTCATATCGTCTGTTGAGATTCCAAAGGACATAGTTAGAGTTGCTTTCAGCGCTAACAGACTCAAGACTCTTTGACTCTTTTAGAGATTCTACCATAATTTGCTAAAATTCTGGAAACACCGGTTCTCACAAAATTCCCTGCTTATCCTCTTCTAGAAGGAAAGAAGCGCTGCAGCAACGGGATGAACCGTCTGTAATGAATATCATGGTTCTAGAGAGAATTGTGTGAAGGAACAGTAGATAAAGCGGCTGAGTGGATTTTATTTAAAAAGTTCTGTACAGCATTATTAATTCCCTTTGGGAAGTGGATCTCCAAATTTGTGTTTAACGATTTCTCAAGCTCCCTGCTGAAATATTGAATTGAATATCTACTCTAGTAGACAGCAGTCTTGTGATTTTGATTTTACATTGCGGAAAAACAGATATTGTGACAACGAGTGGGAGCTGATCTTGCGTCATTTTGTCTTGATCCATTATACAGAAAGAAGTCAATTGCTGAAGGATTACACTTTTGGTTATATGGAAAATAAGTTTGTCCGGCAGCGAGAACTTAGAAAGAGCTGTTGGTCAATGCTTCCTGAAGCATACGACCCCAAGTACAGGCACGATGATTTCCCACCATCTTAGCTTAGCGTAGCATTAAAGTCGCCTTCCCTAATGGTTCTGCCCCCAAAATTACTCAAAAATAGGTCAAAGTTATTTTTGGTTCAAGTTAATTGCGGAGGCTGATACGCTGCAGGAACAACCACTGCTGATTTTTTTGCGCGCTTTAGGATTGTGTACATTGCCCACAGTGTGGCCGAGATCTCTAAACATATATACGTTGTTGACTGTGTTTACGTGACTTTAATTTTTAAGCTGCCTTAACAATTGTTCTTCTACCAGGAGGACTTTTTTAGCAACAGCTTGCCAACAGTAACTCGTTGCAACAGTGGTTCGGAAATGTGCGTAATACACCAAATATCATATTGTTGCAAAATTTTTTTTTTTTTATTTTCGATAAATATTATAACGAAACTATACGAGAACATGGCAAAATCCTAAATATTTGTTCTAAGTCCCAAAGTCCTGCTTGAGTAATTTCGTAGTTAAAATCAATTTGAAAATTGCAGAAGTTTTTGAGACCGACTCGTAGACACGAGTCGTACGACTTGACGAATTCGAGCGAATGACAACAATGCAAATGAAAAAAATTAGTTGAAATGTTTGTTTGAAGAACGCACATGAGTTTGCTTTGACTCATTTTGAAACCACCACGAGTTGAAATGAGTTTATTCAAAGTCAAAATGGAGTCATTTTCATAGTGACCGCAGTGTTTTTGATACTGTGCGCACTATTGCTATCCCATTTCCTCAAACAAAATTGTAGAAATGAAAATTATGAGTCTGGATCTAGCTTCGGAAGTGAACGGACGCACACACTGTAAAGTTCTTAATCGATAATCTGTTAAACATAACAAAATCAAATAACATAATTACAACTCAATTACTTGCAAAACATTGACTAATTGTTATTTATTATCAGTGTTTTCACATCATAGTCGTGTACGGCTACTACGGTGTAAGCTTGTCACGAGTTATTAAAGAAACATATAATAATAAAAAAAAAGCATAGAATAGAAAATATAACAACTGTTGTACGCTTAGCCTCTCTACAATGGAAAGCAACAAAAAAGCCAAAACTGATAACGCACTGAGTTTTACTTGTGTAAAAATTTTAAACACCATAGGAAAAATACTATAACCAATGAGTTAATGAGTTGAACAGTGACCTGATACGCGTAGAATTTAAACAAAGAATTCAAGTGAAAAAACAAAAAAATTATTTACCCTTGTCCACCATAAGCAGACGTAAACGTCGCAACAACTGCAAATGTCAAATTATCTGAACTTATGGCTAAACTGTAAGAAGTCACTAAAATTGAAAATGTCGAAGTCAGATCCCCAACAGGGTTCTTTGACCCGTCTGTATGCCAAAGATTCGGTCATGTACAAAGTTGTTCAGGGCATGCTGCGATAGGCCATTTGATGTCCCTGCCACATGCTGTCACTACGCGGGTAGTCACCCTGTAACTATAGGGGATGTAGATACAATGAAGTACCGGAGTTTTACGTGCTCGCCTGTCTGTAAGAAGACTCAAGAAAACGGTGCCAAGCACATGGATTGCACGTCAATCAACGTCCCCTTGGATAAATATCCGCAGATACCAAATTAGAGTCATATTAAATTTGGAATATGACTCCCTCCTTGGTGGGGAGCGAGGCCCACCTTAAACCTCTGCTGCTCTCTGGGTCACAGCACCCGGTTGTATAACGCAACTCCACGTCGAGGGTACCCGCATTTGGGTATTAAACCATAGCCACCACGATACTTCCACAAGGGGGCCGTACCCGCTGGCCAGGACGGAACAAGTTCCGTGGGCTCCTGACCACCCGTGGTACCAGAAAAAGCCTCTGGTCAGACTTCGTACCGAAAGGTACTTCCAATTCGAACCCCAAAAAGTCCATGGGTTGGTTCCCATTATGTTTTCATTCATGTAGTAGCCAAGAAATCCAATTTATAGAGGATAACCTGGATCACAAATTATAAATGAAAATAATGTTCCCTCCAGGAATATGAGTTCTATACATAAAGATATAAAACTCAGAAGAATTTCCCGCAGGGGAAAGGGGATGTAGATACAATTGTAATAAGAATACGTTCAGCGCAATCAACATAATTCTGGAAAAAGAATCGCGCTCATTCTAAGGTACGAACTGTGTTAAATGGCCAGCCACCTATAACTTCGCATAACATCCCAATACCTAGCATATGCCGAGTAGCTCAAGGACGCCAGGGACTGCCCTTCCAGCAGCAATATCAAAGGCGATCACGAGGCCATTACTAAGGTACAAAACTACCATCACGGGAATGACAAACCCACTCATTGGCAACCGAATAATGATGGTGTGGACGCTAAATTGAACGGCCTTATCTCTTCTATTACACATCTCTAGGGGAGATAGATTTTGGCGCAATCTGCTACCCACCTACTCGTAGTTCCTTGTAATGCAATTCCTATACAAAACACTCATCGCACTTCGATAATCGAACTACCAACATTTATGTACATATAGAATCATTTCAACCCACGGTGAGTCATTCCAACTCATCCCGACCCGTGCAACTGACACAGTCCAACAAATAGAGCCGACTCATACGAGCTCAAACGTCAATGTCCTTTCTTGATAGTGCGGACTAGACTTGTGCTTGAATGCGTTCAAAAGGCCTTTTGAATCATTCACTTTAAAAAGAGTACATCTTTTGCCGAACACATTTAAAGTGAATGTGAATGTATGTTAAATTTCGTTTTGTTGTTCCCATTCACGCCTCTAGTGCGGGCATGAGTCGCAGCAGAAAACAGGAGTTGCGCGATAGCATAAAATTTCATCGAATGGATCAGCAAAATAAATGGCCATTACCATTTTCGAAGTGGATTAACTTGGCAAGATAGTGGGGAAAGACGGCTTTTGGTGATGAAGCACCACATAATGCTACCGTATATCGCTGGTTTACACCAGAAAACATCGGTGCGTATGGATGTTTCAAGACGAAGGCAATCCAACGAAAGTAGTTTGCGCAAAAAGCACTTTGAAGCCTGTTTCGTTAGAATAATCAGATATATGGCAAACGTGTCACTAGTGGAACGTAAAACCGTAAATTCTAAGTGGTAAATGACCATCTGTGTGCCAGAAGTTTTTAGTGAAATGAGGAAAACAATCGGTCGACGACGGATCATTCATGATAATGCGAGTTTTCATACTTCGGCTCAAACAACCGAGTATTTGAAGGCACAAAACATTAAATTAATGGGTCATCCGCGCAGCCCCGACTTACCACCGAATGATTTCTTGTTGTTTTTAACAACAGTGAAGAACTTAATGAACAATTTTCGACACCCGAAGAAACGGTTGATGTATTCCAATAAATTTTTCTGTTATGTATCTCAATCGGAATGGAAAAATTGCCTTGTAAATTGGTTTAAGCGTATACAAAAGTGTATTGAACTTCATGAAAAACGATGGGAACTACAAAAGTTTTGTAATCTCTGACGGAAAATTCTAATTCTGCAATTAAAGAATTACATTATACAATATTACATTTATTCAATTTGTTCAAATTATTTGACTTTTTATTCGGGTTTGGTTGCGGAAAAACAGGCTTAGTGTTTTAAAATGCAATAGTAAATGTAAGCAAAAAAGCGGTAAAGTTACAGTGCAATTGTTTTTGAAAATTCGAGCAGTTGGGCTGCTGAACATAACACAGTAACAAGAATAAAACGGAAATGAGATTTTTTTGGAGATTTAATTGGTTTTAAATATTCTTATACTCTTTTCGCATTGAATAGTATAACATACAAGTTTATCATGAAGTTTGTAACAGAGAGAAGATATCGGTGACCCCATAAAGTATATAGGTATATTCTTGATCAGCTCGAGTTGTCCATCTGTATTAGAGCCCTAGTAATCCGATATGGCTCATTCTGACAAATGTTCAGCTCCTGTGTTTAGGAACGCTGTTTTATGTTTTCGATTATTCCTTTGTTTTTATGTTCGTAGTCTAAGCTGTAATATGTTAGGTCTCGCTCACATAAAGCTTTCGATAACAATAGGCTTTAATTGAGCTTTCATTTTTTTGATTCTTGATTGTTACTTTTGTTCTGTTCGTTTTAAGTTTGCTTTGCTTAAAATCATGTGATTTTTTGTTAGTTCCTTTTTGTTCAAGATTACGTGAGGTTCTTTAATGGCATTTTGTCTTATACACTTTCGCGATAACGTAGATTTTGTTGTTGTTTGCCGTACGATTTAATACTCATTGAGAAGCACTTAGAGAAATCGCAGTTTGTTTTAAATTGCAAATCTTATTATAATTATAATGAAAGAGAGAAAGAGAGGTGTGCTGCTTTAAATCAAAATCTTTCTTACATTTTTTTTCAGTGCATATAAATAATTTTTCGATTTTTGCACCAATACACTTTCATATACCTCACACCGATTTCGATTTCGATTTCGTTTTACTCTGTTTTACATCTGTATTGTGAAACGGGATTTTTACCCCCTGAGCCGAAAGATGTTACACATCAAAAATTTATATTATTCTTTCTGCAATTACTTAAACACACTTCCTGAAGATTGAGGAAATGTAATGCTGCTGCTTGTTAATTGTTTTATTATTTTAATTCAGTGTGTAATGTTTAATATTGTATTCAAATAATGCTTAAGTTTAATCAAAAGCTAACAATAATAGCGACTTGATTATTAAAATTAATGACATTACTACTGTGACCGACTTGTATCAACGTTGTTCAACGGCTATTGTCTTCTTCAAACGACCTTGCATCTTTATCTCTCTCTGCTACCGCTCTCAACTGTCATCGAATAAATAGCTGGACACACTAACCACATCTTACATATATGTGCTCTTTTTTGGTCTTGTTTTTTGTATTTTTTGTGGTGTCTTTTTAGTAAAAGCTGACTTCAAAGCAATTGTGATTCGTAGAGTAGAAACCCGTCCCTGCTTCGCACGGGTGCAATTTACATTTTTATTTAAAGAAGCATTGTCGATTGAATTAGAATTTCTCGCATTTTTTAATGGTATTGTTCCTTGGTTCATAAACCAAAAATATATTTGTTATATAAGGCTTGTTTAAGGAATTTCTCTAGCTCTCTAAGATCTACGGTATCCCTGTCATTAGTACGACGAACTTACGTTCAACAGATGCTTCTCTATTTAATCGCAAAGAACTCCATGATATGGCATTAGACAGCCTTAATTCCATTTCTTCTTCGGTTTCATTGTTCAGGTGCAAACGTAGACAACGTTTGCATTTTTGTTTTATTGTACGATCTATATTTGACATAATTTACTTAAAAATGGGTTTTAATCATTGATTGCACTTAATACGTCCTTATTTACTTTTATGCATTCACCTTTGACTCTACGATATCGTGTATCCTTAATATTTGATTTCTCTTTGGGAAAACTCGCACTTGTCTATCCCTAATTCTAATTAGGCGTTTAAAAACTTCATCTAAAATCCATTCTTTAAAGCTAATTTGGAAAATATACTCTTGTTTGCTAACCTGTCTAGTAAGTTGTCTATTAACGGAATTGGGAAATTAAAATTTTTGGTAATCTTATTTATTGTAGTTTGCGGTAGTCTATACACATTCTAACATCACCCATTTTCTTAGGTACTAACACGATTGGGCATGCATATTCCGACTCACTCGGTCTTATGAAACCTTTCTTGAAATGTTCTTCAAATATTTTTGTAGTTTTGCTTTTTCTGAATATGCAAGTCTTCTTGGAAAATAAGTAAAAGATTTCTCATCTTCTACTATTGTATATTTCGCATTTCACTTTTAATCATGGGTTCAAGTGGTCGTACAGGTGTTTCATAGTGCATTTTAAAAAGTTCTTCAAATTCTTGTCTTTCCGTAAAGCTCACCCATCTCCTAGCGTAAATATGGGTTCTACATTTTCATAGTCAATAGATAGTGTTTGCATTTCAAAGTCTTGTTCTTGTTGGTCTACTTCCTTAACAATTGTATGTTCGATCTTGTTTTTGGTATATGTATTCGTTATTAAATTTTCTTCTCTGCCTTGTGTATTTTCATTGCCTTTGCAACACTACAGAAATTTTTTTTTCTGTTCTTAACGTATAATGTGTCATATACTTTTTAACATTGCTTTTTTCTTTGTAAAACTAACTATCTCGTTAGTTGTAATTAACTTTGTATTGCATAATTTAAAAAAAAAACTCTTCCTAACATCATAGAATATCTTATAGTCTCGTTATCCATAACCATTAATTCGATTTTAATATTTTTATTTGAAAAACTGATGGCGCAAGTTATTTATCCAAAAATTTTTAATATGTTTTTGTTTAAGCCAACACAGAATTTTTCTTTAACGTTTTTGAATTTAAACTTATACGGAACATATGCTTCTTTGACAAAACTAATGGGACTACGCCAGTCTATGAGGCATTCTATAAATACAGAAAAAATAAAATTTGGTGGAATATATACATTTGGCCGCGGTCTTTCCGATTCTTCTTGTATAGAGCACATTCTTTGGCTAAGTGTCCTAATTCGCCACACGCAAAACTCGCACCATCTTGCCGTTTTGGTGTTCTGCATTCCGCAGTGAGATGCCCTCTGCTGCTGCAGTTGTAGCATTTTACGTCTTTCTTTTGTAATTATGTTGTCTTCTGCGTTGGTTTACCTGTATGCGAAGTCAAACGTTGTGTTTGTTGTGTAAATTGGGGACAATGCTCTACCTCGCGAAAATCATTGAACAAAACGTTTAGGCTGTTAAAGCATTGTAGCCTTGCTTGATTCCTCAACACTCTGTCTTTGATGCCATCTACAACATATTCGATGAGTTCACCCTCGTCCACCTCTAAACTATTTGCCAAAATGATCTTTTCATTGTAATAGTCAACAAAGTGCTCCCCTTTTTGCCAACGACGAGTTTCCAATTTGCGGCGAGCTATTAGCTTGTTTTCTTTCTTAGAGAACATATTCTCAACATCGTTTAACGATTTGTCAATGTTAATATAAGCGAAAATGTCTGTATGGTGTCGTTCTCCCCCTCCGGGAAATTCTTCTGAGTTCTATAATCTTAATGTATAGAACTCACATTCCTGGAGGGAACATTATTTTCATTTATAATTTGTGATCCAGGTTACCCTCTATAAATTGGATTTCTTGGCTACTACATGAATGAAAACATAATAGGGCACTAACCCATGGACTTTTTGGGGTTCGAATTGGTAGTACCTTCCGGTACGAAGTCTGACCAGAGGCTTTTTCTGGTACCACGGGTGGTCAGGAGCCCACGGAACTTGTTCCGTCCTGGCCAGCGGGTACGGCCCCCTTGTGGGAGTATCGTGGTGGCTATGGTTTAATACCCAAATGCGGGTAGAGTAATAACTCGACGTGGAGTTGCGTTATACAACAGGGTGCTGTGACCCAGAGAGCAGCAGAGATTTAAGGTGGGCCTCTCCCCACCAAGGAGGGAGTCATATTCCAAATTTAATATGACTCTAATTTGGTACCTGCGGATATTTATCCAAGGGGACGTTGATTGACGTTCAATCCATGTGCTTGGCACCGTGTTCTTGAGACTTCTTACAGACAGGCGAGCTCGTAAAACCCCGGTACTTCATTGTATGGTGTCGTCGTTGTCTTTACGTTTTTGTTGCATCTCTGTTTTATGCTGCTACCATCGTCGTTGTCTTTGCTTTTTTTCTTTGTCACTTTGACATCATCGCCGATTCGACTGTCCTCTGTGACTATGCCATCGTTAATATGTCCACCATTCTTAATCAGCATGTGTCTCCGAAGCAGGGAAATTTCTTCTTTCGTTTGGCGGTACAGAATTTATTCTGGTCTTGGTGCCATAAGTTGGAAATCCCAAACTACGACACCATTCTCCCATATTATTTTAGCGAAGCGGAGTTTTTCTTTTTTTTGGAGTCAAACTTCTTTAGCGAAGGGGAGTAAATCCAAAAAAATGAAAACTGTTGCGTTTTCGCTCTTCTCTTGAATCATATCATGCTCATTGAGTGAGCGGATTTCGTTCATGCTTTTCATTTGTGTGCGTGCCCTACACGACACCGATCTCGCATATTAATTTGTGTGCATGACGCTGAGGCTTTGCTATTTTCTGCCACATAAATAAATACGTTGATTGACCCAATTATTTCGATTATTAATTATAATATGCTTTCACTCTTAAAATTGCTTGTAGGTTATGGGCTTACTAGGTTATGGGCCTATGTCGTGTTTTTAAATCAGCATGCTGTCAACTGTAAATTACCCGTTTGAAAAGTTGCGTGGCCGCGAAAATTATGATGTATGGAAACGCCAAGCAAAGTTTTACCTCTTAATTAATGGTTGCTGGAAGGTTGTAAGCAGTGGCGCGTCTGACAAAGATGTGGATATCGATGAGCGTGCGTTGGCTGAGAACACTCTGCTGATTGAAAGTACTAACTACGCACACATCGCCAAAGCAACAACGTCAAAGGAGGTTTGGGATGCATTGGAATCCGCTCTTGCAGATAGTGCAGATAGCAACTTATGCGGAAGCAGTTTGCCACTGTTCAGGAATATGTCAACGAGTTGGAAATGATCTCCATTAAAGTAAACATCGACGATGAAGTGTCGGCGTGTTTGTTACTTGCCGGTCTATCAAATGAATTTCAAGCATTGGTCATGGCTGTGGAAAATTCTAATACAAAATTGACTTTGGATTCAGTTAAGAATTTGTTGCTGCATGATGTACAAAGCAAAATTGAAAGATTGGAAGAAAACAGTTACTTGCTATGCATGTGGTGGTGAAGGGCACATAGAAAGAGTATGTCCAAATGTAAAGAAAGGAAAGAACGAAGAAAAGAGTGAACTGAGCGTAATAGGTGCATTGAGCACCTTGTCGAATACTTCACTCTTTAAAAACTCTTGCTTACAAGCATGCAAGTCGAACACTGTTTGGTATATTGACTCTGGGGTTACAACACACATGATGAACGATCGGCGAATGCTAAAAAGAGAGTGTGTGTGATAAATAACAAGAGCGTAATTTTGGCAAACAAAGAGAAAATGACTGTTGTAAAGCACTCCCGACATGATCATGCATTTAGCATCAGCCATTTCGTATACGTGTGATCATCATGCTGCATGGAAGCAACGCGCTCACGTCTGCTCTGTCCAAATATTTCATAAAAGTGAGCACTTGCCTATATTCGCCTCTTTCACTCGTACTTACTTCGTGAAGGGGTAAATGAGATAGCATAGCCAAAGAGAGAATGTTGTTTACATAAACAGAGCGATGAGAGAATTATTTTTATTTTTTTTTTGTTTTTTTTTATAACACTATTTTTATGTCCCAAAGGGGAGAACCAGCGAATTTTATGAGTTGAGAATGACATGTTGTTATAGTACTACTTAAGAGTTATATTTATAATATATTATTGACTGAAGAACATCGCTTAGTCTTCTGGTGATCTGAAAGTGAGATCCAGGGGATGGTAACGCATTAACGAACGAGTGTGCAAGCTATTGTCTAACAAATTGACATCGACGTGATTTTCATGTGATTCAAGTCGAAGAACATGTTTCTTACTGCGGTTCACAATTTCATCATTTACAGTTAACACCTGCAAGTCTCTGTGGATGACTGAGTTGCGAACATACCATTCAGCGTTGACAAACTTTGGATTGAAAACTTTGTATAATTTTGGCATTTGATTTTGAAGTTGTGCCCCAAAGTTCAATGCAATAAGTCCATACTGGTTTAGGATGGTTTTGTAGAGATGGAGCTTGTTATTTGTGCTTAATTTTGAATTGTGCCTCAAGAGCCATCTTATCCTGATTATTTTGAGGTTTAGTTGTTTCCTTTTGTTTTTGATGTGGGGTCTCCAGGTCAAACGCCTATCAAGTGTCAATCCAAGGTACTTCGCTGAAGTGAAAGTTGGTATGTTATTTCCATTTAGCTGAACCGGGGGACAGCATGTGTGTCTCAGAGTGAAGGTAACATGAGAAGATTTGTCTGCATTGACACCAATATTCCACTTTTTAAGCCATGGCTCAATAATTTTTAACTGATTCTGCAAAATTGATGAGGCAGTGGTTGGGTCAGGGTGAGTCGCCAGAAGGGCTGTGTCATCAGCGTATGTAGCTAACATCAAGTAATCATCACTTAGAATCGGTAGGTCAGCAGTATAAAGCGTATAAAGTATTGGCCCTAGCACACTACCTTGTGGCACTCTAGCTCTGATTTGCTTTATGTCCGATTCTGTACTTTCACATGTGACATAGAAAGTTCTCTTGCAACGGTAAGACTTGATGACCAAATAGTACGGTGCTGGGAGGAGTTTCTTCAGTTGAAAAAGCAGTCCTGAGTGCCATACTTTATCAAACGCCTGACGTATATCCAGAAAGGCAGCTGAGCAATACTCTTTGCTTTCGTATGCTTCAAGTATATGTTAGACCACTCTGTGACATTGCTCAGGTGTTCCATGCAACCTCCTGAATCCAAATTGGTGATCAGGGATCATGCGTCCATCGTCCAGCAGCGGGAGCAGTCTCATCAGAAATATTCTTTCGAATATCTTCGAGAGAATGGCCAGCAGGCTAATTGGACGGTAGGAGCATGATTTATATTCAGGCTTCCCTGGTTTGGCAATCATGATTATCTCAGAGCACTTCCATTGAGCAGGGAAATGACTTAGCATCAAAATGCCATTGTATATCGCCACAAGTAGTAACAAGGTTTTGTTGGGCAGAGCTCGGATGGCGAGAGCATTTTTTTTTTTCATACCCAGGGAATTTTTTTGGTTTCAGGCAAGCAATTTCATTTTTAACTTCTTGTAGCTCAACAGGGCGTATTTGTAGATCCATCTCACATGCAGAGTCAATGAAACTGATCGTATCTTGTTCATCAGCGTGGGAGCAGAAGTTGAATGGGGTGAAGGTTGCTTCAAGATGCCTGGCAAACTCCTGAGCCTTGTCTTCACCAGACCTACACCAGGTACCGTTTGGACTCTGCAGAGGCACCTTTCTCCTTGGTCTGTTAAGGTATCTTGTCGCTTTCCATAAATTATGCTCTGCACTCCCTGGTTGAACTTCTGCAAGAATATCTGCATCTGCCTTGTTTTTTCCCTCAGCCAGCAGCTTTGTCAGTTCTTATCCCTCGGAATTCTAGAGAGATGCCAGACCCTTCGTAGTCTTCTCTTCTCTCGTACCATGTCAGCAATTTCAGGGGACCAGAGATGGAGGTCACTCTTGTAGTAAGGGTTTCTGCCAGAGGGGGCGGGCGTTGAGCGGGTTGCAGCTTCAACGTCTGCGCCAGTATTGAGCTGGATATCTGGGTTAACTGTGCATTCAAGCCAGGTTTGATATTGGTTCAAGTTGGTGCTTCTTCTTAAAATTCTGGCAGGTTTGTGTGCAACGTCAATAGGAACATTAATCTTGACTAATACAGCTCAGTGATCCGAGCAGAGGTCATGAAATGGTGCATTTGAAATTTTTGTAGAGTCAATTCCTTTGCTCAGGGCAATGTCCAGCACATCAGGGATCTTTTGTGGATCTGTGGGCCAATATGTTGGTTCACCTGTGTAGTGACTAGTGAATTGCATGGTCCGCATGCATTTATACAGGGCAACGCCTTTTGAATTGGAGAGTTTGGAGCCCCACCAAGTATTCTTCGCGTTAAAATCTCCACATGCTATAGATCTCTGTCCAAGTTTACCAAGGACTTGCTGGAACATGGACTGCAAGACGTTGTGTCTAGGAGGTACGTAGACCGCAGCTAAAGTAATATCTCCAAAACAGCTTGTTACTTTCACTACCGCAGCTTGAAACCAGTCTAGTGTGATCGAAGCTTGTTCGGCAAATCGAGAGAATAAATGGCATTATGAAATATCTGAATCGATTAGATATTTCGTCATGCTATAATCATGCCACGCATACATACTTATTTCACTAACACTATAATAAAATGCATAATAATTGCATGATCATGTCGGCGCTGCTTTAGAATTTATACAGTCACAAAAAAAAAAAAAGATAAAAAAACACTTACATAGTATACACACCCTGTATTGTTATGCCGTGCTATACAACTTATTGTAAACAGTTGGGAAACGCTAGAAAATTTTAAACAAAATGACTACTTATAATAGGTTTATAACCTTTAGTATTAAAGTAACGGCGAGCAGACAAATTAAAGAAAGGAAAAAACAGTACACAGCAAATACCTAACAACTGTGCTGGACTGCTTTGCGTTGCAAATATGTTTCTTTGAATCAGTCTTAATCTGACACTCATGAAAGCACATCGCGCTGCTGGTAGAAGACTCATGACAAAAACAATTTATTATTAAATGTACTGTGCACCAAAAAATTATTCGTAAACCTTTGACGGCAAACAAAAATGGTCAGTTTAGACCCTTGGGTTTTTTGTTTTTGGAAATTTTTTTATAGAGACTGTAACATCAGTACATTCTATACGAAATGAGTAAAAGAAAAGAAACGTTACTCTACTTTGATTGGAAATATTCCAGACAAAACGGCGGAACAGCCAAATTCACGCCAAAAAATGATTCGTACAGTAATGAAATTATGTTGTAGTTAAAAAAATTGTATCAAATAGTAAAAAAAAAAAAAACAATCAGTATTTTGTCGGAGCTCCTTTCAGGAAGTTCTGTGGAAGTGATCGAGTCAATTTCATCCAGTCTTATTTTTTCGACCATCCAGATGAGAATATGCGCATTAAGCAGTCCTCTTTTCTGCCAATCTACATAGTACATCCAACATTGTACCCGTCCGAAGACATGATATTTTACAATGAAGTTCATGAGCGCTTTGAGTTTTTCCTTGAAATCTCGTGTCGTGACAATCGCAGGTTCGATTGATTGTTATCGAATGCACTTTCATACTAATAAGAGGAAAAGAAATAATAACAACACACAATTCAAGAAGGAGCTAAGCATAAGCAACGAAGAAGCAAATAAAGTTTGCAAAAACAGTAACAATAATTGCATACATGTATTTCAAATTTCTAATATTTTGAAATTACTCACTCCCCCACTCAACAAAAGTCAAACAAAATACGCGAAAGAAGAAGAGAAACAAATATCAGAAACACACATTTTGGTTTTTGGTACACGACTAACCCGTGACCCTCCCACTTCCCTTATCGACAAACCAAAATTGATCAATAGCCTCAACCACTAAACACAAACAATTCAAAGCACAAACAATAAAACACACTGTCTCTTTCTTGTCGCGCCTTAAATGAACATAAAATACAGAAACGAAGAGCGCAAAAAGAGGGAGGAAAAATCCAACAATAACAACAACCAAAGCATTAAAAACGAAAAAACGTACAAGACTTTTTAAACTTGGTCTTACAGTGGTTTTCAAAAAACACTTAAAAATATTATACAATATTAAAGTAGTACTAAATAACATTTCGGCGGCAGTCATACCATTTGCCGCTGGGTGATATGGTGGCGTAGCTACAGTGTCGGCAGTCATGTCTAATGGTGCGCCAGGTTTGAGGAATTGTGACACCATTTAATGTTACTGGAGAACAAGTCCGTCGGTTCAATGTAAATGTAATGTGCTTACATTTCCCCTCATTGACATTAATTCTCCAGTTGGATAACCACTCTTGAAGGCTTTTAAGATGAGCATCCAAGCCTGCGGAAGCTTCAACTGGGCAACGGGAGCGACTGATTACGGCAGTGTCAGCAGCAAAAGTCGAAGTAACAATTTGACTACTTGTTGAAATGTCGTCAGTGAATAACATGTAAAGAGTTGGTCCCAAGACACTACCTTGGGGAACTCCTGCTTTTATCTTAAATGCATTTGAAACGAAATTTTTTTGATTTCTACAACAAACACTTGATTTGATATGTAGGATTGCAGGACTCTATTCATATTTTGGGGTAATAAACATTTCATTTTGTAAATCAAACCCTCATGCCATACTCGATCTTATTCCCGAACTAACTCTGCTGACTTGCTCAATCGTTCCATGTTTTGCTCGAAAACCAAATTGATGATCTGGGATTTTACTATTTGCTTATAACTGGTGGTTGAGTTTGGCTTTAAGAACCTTCTCAAATAGGTGAGAAAGACATGGAAGCAGACTTATAGGTCTATATGAAGAAGGACATGTCCTATCCTTCCCGAGCTTTGGAACCATTATAATTACCGATTTCTTCCATTGCTTTGGGAAGTATCCAATTCGAAGGATAGCATTGAAAAGACATTAGAGAAAAACTATTGCTGCGTTTGGAAGTTCAGTTATCATTTTTGGCACGATTCTAACATAACCAGCAGATTTTTTGGGCTTCAGTTGAGTCCTTATAATGGATACAATCTCACTGGAGCTTGTTTTTAATGGAAACATATATCCTGAATTTGTGATTGTCTTTTGAGGAATCACAAATTTGTTAGTAGGTAGATTAGCCTTCTCTTCATCAGACCGAGCCCAACTTCCGTTTCTGTCTCTAATAGGTGAATCCAGCTCCTTTTTAAAAGTGAAAATCTAGTGTTTGTTGGTGGTAGGTTATAGATATAGTGCTTTTGTGCCTCGAGCTGGTCGCTTAAAAGTGCTTTCAATTTCCCTATTTGAAAACGATTTTCTGCTGAACTTGTGAGCAACAATCGCAGGCGTTGATACCTCAGCTGCAGCTACCAATACGGCACTTAACTCATTAACAGATTTGTCAATATCACTTTCAGAGTTGATCGCAGGTGCAATTTCTATGTGAGAACTAATATATTTTTTATATTGCAACCAATTAGTTTTATTAGATATAAGTCTATAAGGGCGATCCTCAAATATTGGAAAATCGAGTAAAACGATATCACCGGGGAAGTGATCGGAAGAAAGTTCATCGTGAGTTACTGCTGATATGAGGTTTCTTGGTATATTTCTTGTGATACCAACGTCGATGATATCGGGAGTTTTTCTTAGATCCGCCGGCCAGTATGTAGGCCTACCCGGAGAAACGAAGTCTAGCTTGTTTTTACAATTTACAAGAGTGATGTAAAGTTGCCGATCTTTTGGATTTACTAAACGAGAACCCCAATAAGTGTGTTAAGCATTGTAGTCACCGGCCGCCAAAAATCGTGCTCCAAGGCTATCAAAGAAATTTATAAAAACATCTGCATCCATCCGGATGATTTGTTGTATGAACTAAATAGTCTGGTATAAAGAAGTTGTTTTTGCTAGTCAAATGAGTCTCACAGACTAAGATCACATCTAAATTGTTGTCCTCTAAATACTTCATTAGCTCTAGTTTGTGCTGTGACACGCCATTTGCGTTCCAGTGAGTTATTTTTAAATGAGCCATTATGTGGAATTTAACTTATCCAAAATTTTTATTTGGATTTTCATAATCTCCTGAAAAGAGTTTTGCGAACTCAATCGGCTTCATTTTTGTTCATTGAAGGCCAAACGTATCTTCGGCGAACCAGTTTTGAAGTAGCGCGAACTCCAGGATGTGCTAGATTGTGCACAAATTGAAAGATACTTTGTCTAAGAGATGCTGGTATGTACGGCCGCATAACCGAAGTGGATGTATTGCAGACTATTTGAGTATTGGTGTCAAATGTGATCTTTTTTAGTTTCATCGAAGTATGTTGAAGTTTTTGCAGTTCTGGGTCATTCTCTTGGTAATTTTGAATCACTTTAATATCGACGATTTTAGGAGTTGGTATCTCACAGATGCGTGACAACTCATCAGCTGCTATATTATCCATGCCGGATACGTGAGCAATATTAGTCGAGAATTCTGATATGAAGCTCAGCTAACGAAGTTGTCGAGATGATGCCTTCTCTAGTTTTTGTTGAAATGCGTATATGAGTGGCTTATGATCGGTTTTTATTACAAACTAGCGTCCATCTAGAATATGTCTATAATTTTTCTGTGCTGGTATGAGTTTGGGCAAAAAAAATCCAACTGGTGTCCATTGGTTGTCTTGAAATTGATCTAGTTGAGCACCAACAGTGGTGTCAGAAGCATCGGTAGATAGACAGAGTAGTGTGTTGGGTGACAAACGCTTTTGTTGATGGTTATTATCGAATGGCCCAAAATTGGGATTTTGATTGTTATTATGGAATGGCCTAAGGTTTGGTTGTTGTTGAATGGAAAAATTCTTTGTCTGCTGGAAAGGTGGTCTGTTGTGGTAATTTACTTGTCTGGTTTGTATGGAGGTATCGACTTTCATTAGGACTGATGGCTTAAATGGAAGTAACTGTGGCCCAAAATTTGGTTTTGCTGTACAGATTACTGAGGGTTTCTATCGGGATGTCGGTACCCGAAATTTGTCAATTCTGGGTAAAATGGACGATATGATTATGTGGCTTGGGCCGAGTCGTCCCACGTATTAGCATGATTGGTTCTTATTTTAAGCACATATAAAGCGCTTGTCTTCATAGCACTTAATGCTTCCTCTCCTAACTCTGTACAATCAATTTTGTCTAGAATTTAGGGACAGGTATTGATCAAACTCTTCAACAGTGTTACCCCGTTGGTACTCGAGTTCCTATCTTTGGTTAGTGGTGAAAAAAAAGGGTTGGGAAGGTGCTTTAGAAGGATCATTCTCTATGTCTAATCTTGACAATTTTCCAACTATGTCTTCTTGGCTCATTTTGTTTGTGCTCAATTTCGGATAACAGAATATTTACTTATTTAATTTGGTTGTTCTTAATTTAGTTATTTTTACAAAAAACTCTCATTTATTGTTTCAAAAAAAAAAAAAAAAAAGATTATGCGACTTACATACGTAAGGTAAAGGTAAATTTATATTGATTCATCCTGCAATGAAATGTAGATCCCTCGTTAGAATAATGTTGACTTGTTGGTATTGATGTTTCTCCCCTTCTGGCTCTGTATTCGGTCTCCCTTATAGTGAAATGTAAGTCCTTCGTAGCAATAATGTTGACTATTTATTGACGCTCTGGTTCTTCTTCTGTAGTCGTTGGCAGAATTTACTTAAAATTTAAATTAGCGTTTACTTATTTTTATTTAATTGGTGTTTCTTTCATTTATTGTTCACTTGATTTTTATTAACCGTTTACTTAATTGATATTTCATTTAATATGTACTTGACTGTTCACTTAATTTCCCATTTATTAAAGTTTATTTGTTATTGCTTAAGTGCAGGATAGTACAACGCTTCCTTTTCCTTTACGCTTGAAACGTGGCACTCGCGGTCGCTGCTTGGACGCCAATTAAACAATTGTAATGTTTTTATTTGAAAAATATAATTTTATTTATTTGTTTAGACACAATGTGTCTCTCTCTGGATTTATGGCACTTGTGTGTCTTGTTGTTGAGTCTGCTAAGAACTGGATTCTTAATTCTACCTTGCCTGTTTTTATATTGATCTTGGCGCGTATAGCGACTGTGTCGGCGCGGGGCCTGTGTTGCTATGTCAGAGCGAGGCCTGTGATAATTCTATGCAATATGATTAAGGGGTTTTTAACATATATATCCTTGATCAGCTCGATTAGACGAATTGATTAAGCCATGTCGTCTGTCCGTCTTTATGCAAATTAGACGCTCAGTTTTTGAAATAGAGAACTCAGATTTTACACGAACCTTTCTTCTACAAGTTTCTAATTAATGTCCATGAATTGTGTAAATTTCAAGACCCTAGAGTTACTAGATTTTTATTAGAAACCCTTTTTTGTTTTCTGTGTTATCGAACTGTTAAGGTACGTGAAGAGTATATCAACTTCGGCATAGGTGAAGTTACTTACTTGTTTTGAAATATGTTTCTATTTGAAAGTGGATGGTGCGAGTGGTGAGGTTGACTGTAGACATTGCGAGCGACCCAATCTTATTATTAAATATTTCATGCCATAAATTTGAACAGCAAATTGCATTTAAAATATTTTTTAATAAGTTTAATATGTATGAATCCAAAAAAATTAGCATGAAATTAAAAGCCCAGTCCCTCCACTGGCTCTTAAACCCAAGATTTGGGTTAAGCCTTGTTCTAAAGATGCTACTATATAACAGCTTAATAAAGTCTATCCCAAGCAACGTTGAAGTCATCCAAAGAGCTCAATCGAAAATACTTCGTTTTTTAACAGATGCTCCCTGGCACATTTCGAATGCGAATATCCACAGAGGCCTTAATGTCCCAGTAGTTAAAACCGAATTGGACAAAATGAAACAGAAATATCTTTTTAAACTCTCGCAACATCCTAATCCACTAGCTCGAATACTTTCACATACGAGTGGCCACACGCCCCTTCGTCAGAATGACTTTCCTGCCCCATAAACCTGGAAGGACCACGCAACACCGAAAAGCATCTTTAGCTCACCACTATAGAAACTTTTAAAACTTCAATACTTAGTTTAAAGATTCCTTTGTATTGCATACAAAGTAAATAATAAACAACGCAAAAAACTATGACTACGACTGCTTTCTCTTCGAGGTGGCTTCCTTTACTCATATTTTTATTTTTGAAGTGAAACTTCTTTATACTAAAAATTTGAGTGAAAAAAATACAAATCGTCTCGTTTTGCCATCATCTGTATCTCTTGAACCGACAGATGGTAAGCGTAATCACAACAACAACAATTAGACACGCCAAAGAAACCAAAAGCAATATACAGACGGACAGACAGACTGACAAACTTTGAGCCGATCTCTCTCCGTCTGTTTTTATGCAGTTTCACTTCTATCAAGTGTACGGTGGCACACGTGCAACTTGTTTTTTTTTTTTATACACATAATTATTACTTTTATTTTCGTTATACTTTTTTTTTTTTTTTTTTTTTTTTTATTTGATAGTATTTTTTGAATCTCCTATATAAT